>JAECUM010044183.1:0-16785 GCA_016617855.1 Megalonaias nervosa | reverse complement strand
AATGTCGAATCAAGCAAAGGAAAAAAATGACAACCACAAATTTGCCTTTCACGTGGATTTAGCAAGCGGTGTAATTTCTATGTTCATGTGTGCAAAGGGGTATAACTCTAAACTCTGAACATTATGGCAATTTACGGAACTATCCGGCAGTTACTGAACAGGATGAACTACGTCACTCTGTTCGTGTGTGCAAAATAGACTCGCCCATAGTGTAGGCAATAAGGCGCCGTGTTAGTATTGAAAGTCCTTTAATGCTTGTTACATAGGGTCAGTCGAATATGTTATTATATATTCACGAATAAAGAGGGACACTTCAGGCACAAGGGTAACACCTTTTAGCGTGTTATGCAGGGCAAGAGTGCGTGTTTATTCCTTTGTGTTAAATTACAATATTAGTAACTCTTGTTCCAGCTACAATAGCTGAAATAGCTCAGTTTGCAGACATTGGATTCGTAATCCAAGGATCGCAGGTTTGATATTAAACTAAACCAGTCCAGGCCGGTTACCATGGTGTGTCCTTGGGAGATAGTCGTAGCTGCCATTTTCCAAGGCATGATATAGCTAAATAATGTATTAAAAGTGTCGTTAACAAACCATTTGACTATTTGTTCTATGAATTCCGCTGACACACATTCGCCTTTAAGTTCAGATTTAAATCAATTGACCTATCAACAACTGTCAATCAAATGATAGCTCAATACTAGCACGGTTTATCGGTGAAGCAATGGAGCGACAACCAATCAGGATTATTGGTGTGGTCCCTCTCAGAATTAACATCATCTGAGGGACCCCCTAAATCTAAAGTTAATGGGTTTTTATGTGTATTTGTATTTTATCCAAGTGTATGTGCTTTGTGTATTATTTTTCTAGGAAATTTTGATTTTATAATTTTGAAGAAGGGTATATACACCATTCAAATGCGATATATTTCAAGTTATTTATAGTTCTTTTTCGTATTGATGATTGATAATTTTTCCATAGTATCTTTTATTAAAGGAGAAGTAGAATTTTTAGTTTTGAACTAGTCTAAATACAATAGCATAAGCTGCTAAATAAGTTCAGATCCTTCGGCTCATGGCGCACGTGCACAACCTGTGCTCTCAACAGTGAGCACCATGTGCACGTGCTGCACAATTTCCTGCACAATTTCCTCAAATTCAAAATTCACAATTATGTTATTTCAAATAAATTCATTTGTATATGTTTACATAGTTTAATTATTAATTCAATATTTACATTTTAAAACGTTAATGTTCATATGTGTGAGATTTACAGTTAATATTAATCTTAAATTCTATTTCTAAATATCTTAGTTCTGAATATCTATACATAAATTAAAAGCTATAGCAAGGATAGTCAAAAGCAAAGTGAATAGTCAAGATAATCCAGTAAATGTCTGTAAGTCTATAGTCAATTAAATTGGTATTCTTTTAATATATTTATAAATGTATCTCGTTTCTGCAACAAGTTCCACAAATTTATAGTCCGTAGTATCTTCAATTTAAAACAATTTTCTATCCCTCTGTCGAGAATATTTCATTCTTCATAATTTAAATTCTGTTTGCAAAGCTTTCAGTAGATCAATAAAATGTTATGCTCTAGTCCATTACCGTTCTGTCAGTTTCCATATCATGTTATCGTTCTATTTCAAAATCTGAGTCATAGTCCTTTTCCATTTGTGATCAATTTCTGTATAACCTTTTGATTCTTTTCCGCTTCTTTCCAACCCATGCGACATTCTCTTTACGAAGTAGGGGCGATCCATCAATGCATTCATTTCTACTAGTAGTGGCAATCCATCTTCTTCGGCATTCCTTTCTCCTATGTAGTGGCAATCCTTCATGGCATTCACTTCTACTATGCAGTAGCAGATTGTCTCGACGTACTGAAAGGGACCTCCTGTTTAACAAAGCCATCCCCAAAACACCAACCAATGGCAATTTAGGTTAGATTTATTTAGGAATGACTTGACTTGTCAAACAGGAGTTTAAGAACCAATCAGACTACGAGTCGACAGACAAGAGTTATATACTTACCCCTGTACGGTTTGTTTGCCCGAGTCCTCGCTGACTGAACTCAGAGACCTGACATTTCTGCTCATATAACCTGTACAAATTCATCATGCTATACCTTTCCTTTTTACTCCATATTTTAACAAATTTTATTTAATGAGTCAACAATGCTACTAAAGAATGTATGCAAATTTTCGAATATCTTTTCTTTCACTTTTAAGAAGTTCATTTACTAAAGGCGGAGCAATGTCAGTAGCTCATTATCTTTAACCCCATCAAAGCTAATTCTCTTGAAATCATACAATGTCTGCATAGTAGTCACGAGAAAGTGTACATTATCTGTTACTCATCTGATAATGTCGTAGATTTTAATTTAGCTTCTATGTACATAACAAGAACTAAATTTTGATACTTTGAGGAGTTGTACTAAGCATAAGAAGTTTAATTCACGATATTATTTGATGTTTATTAATACCTGAAAGCATGAAAAGTGTTAAGAAAAGACGCAATTAGATATGTTATTCCAGAGTATATTAGCAAATCAACGTTTCAGTAAGTAAAGTGAACTACCTGTTATTAATATTTACATTTGACTAATATTTATTTTTGTTCTTTTATAAATATTGTAGTTACACAACCTAACAAACTACGTGAATAGTTGACACAGTTCTTGGATCAGCGTCACTAATCTCGAAAATGAGCGTAACTCAGGACGCTAACAACATATTTAGGCGTACAATGAAGACGCTAACAATTTATTTAGGTGTACACCTACGACGCTTACAATATGTTTAAGCTTACACTTTTCCGTAGAGTGAAATACGTTGTTGTATGAATAATCGTTTAAAAAGCCTAATTCTAAGTGGTAAATTTGGAGCAAAATAAAGTTGTCAGGACGATACGTTTTTAGATGCAAATATTCATTTTACGTGCCGCCATCCGTAAGAAATTGCCTCAGATTTGATATCTAAAGCTGTCTAATCGCTTTGTCATAACTGTATACAGATTATTGAAGCATTATTTTTCATTATGAAAGTAAAAATCGAAATAGCAATGTTCAACCTTTACGACCCTTTAATTCTCTGCTCTACTTGCCTAATTAGTCATGAATGACTTAACATAAATAAGAATTTTCATTGACTCTTGTGTGTATGTATTATGATCCTGACATTTTCAAGTTTTGCTCTTACAACCTTAATTTCATTGTGCGACATAAAATTGAACAATTATTTTTTTTTGTTTTAAAAACAACGAAAAAAACTACTCATTTAACTTGAAAATGTAACAAGAGTACCGTGATAGTCCTATATATTTAGACTCTAAAGATTATTGGCTAACATGGTTCAAATTCCAGGACAGTTGGGCAAACTAAACTTACTATGCAAAACCATAACTTTCGTATTAAGACTTACCTGACCATGACCTCTGACCATTCGACTCCTGAACCTAAAGGTTGCATTATTACTTTAAGTGCAAGCCACACACAAAACAAAGTTATTCTGCAAGACCCATTTTCTTTGAGACACAGTGACTTTGGCCTTTGATCTGTTGATCCAAAAATTCAAACGCTTCTTCCATTCCTTAAGTGGAAGCCTCCTACATTCTTTGGTCAGGTTAGAACTATAGTTATAATGTAAACAACATTGTTCTTCATTCAGCCGCAATTACATTTTTAACCAAAACCAATAGGCTGCTTTCTTGCCGAACGCATAAGTAATCCGCATACATTTGTTGAACGTAGTTGTTCGAAAATTGAACTAATTCTGCTGAAACTATTTTGCATCTTACCGTAACAGTTACCTGACCTTTTGAAGTTTTTTAGCTTAATTTTGATAGGTTTCTCCCTTATCCCAAAAGCAAGCCACACACAACGTTTGGTCATGATATATGATGCAGAACTAATGTCATTGTGTTGATCTTTTCTCAAAAATAGCGACCTTGACCTTTGATCTTTTGAACCTAAAATACGCACATTTCTTTGTTTTTCCCCAAGGTATAAGTACTCAACAAGCTTGGTCTATATATATGAACTAGTATTAATGTTAGTATACGAAAACAATTTGTCTTCTTTCAGTCACAGTGACCTTCACCTTTAATTAGTTGCCCTAAATTTTACAGACTCTTTTCTTACCAAGTGCAAGACAGCACCATATTTAGGTTCAGTCATGCGATGCATAACTAATGTTATTTCGCGGAAGCCATTTATCTTATTCTTGTAGCCACAATGTCCTTGACCTTTGACCTCCCCCCTCCCCATTGACAGACTTCTTCCTTATCCTAAGTTCAAGAAATCCATAGAGCTTGGTGACTGTAGATTGTCGTCAAATCGAGTTATTGTCCTGAAACGAAATTGTAACAGATGGACGGATGGACGGAAACATCGAAAAATGATATACAAAAGAGTTAGCTTAAAACAAAAACAAATTCCATTTACAAGTTACTTTCGAAGCATGAACGAAAGTCAAGACATCTACAAAGCATCGGGTCTAATATTATATAACACTATTTCTATTAAAATTTGAAACCAACTTTTTTACAGTAAATTCAGATCCTGTATCATGAATTGATCACATTGTTAAATGAATGATATAATCATCTACTGTTTTACCTGTCATCATAATATGAGCTTGAAGTAGGATTACGAGTTTTACTTGATGTATATACAAATATAGTGTGTATAAATGTTTATAAGGACTATATGGAAGATTAGCTGTTAATGTTAAATATGTTATCCTCATGAAATAAAGATATTATTATTATTATTATTATTATTATTATTATTATTATTATTATTATTATTACTGTTGTTGTTGTTGTTGTTGTTGTTGAAACTTGCTTAAAATCGAAAAAGTTAGAAGGGCAAAAATTTATTACAATTCGAATATGTATAACCTGCACGGAACCTCAGTTAATTGTTCAGACATACGCTCCAAAAATTAATCTGATTCACCCAAAGTAGCCTTGATAAAATAAGTTTTTAATTTTTAATTTATTTACAAAGGCTTTAACAGTGATTTGAATTTGTGAACCTGAAACGCAAATAGACTTTAGAATGATTCCCTCTAAACTGGCACATGTTCTAAGGAATAAATAATAATGTGTGACTGTCCAATGCAATAAATTATAAGGTACAGATCTGACAGAAGTCATTTTCAAATATGTCATTGTGCCGTGTAAATTAAATGTAAACTAGATTGTTCACTAACCATAGTGGATATTCGACGTCATAAAAAGGTAACAAAACAGCATAGATGATTTTTTGTATCTCTTTGAACGATAAAGTTGATAAAGAACAAGTTTACAAAAGGTCTCAATTAAATTCCCAATAAGAACTAGATTTTGACGCTAATATTTTACAGGAGTTTATTCTGCTGTGCGTCATCCCTAGTTTTTATTTATGGCCGTCACTTTTCAACATGGACGGGTTTCTTTATTATAAACCAAACTTTTTGCCAGTAATTATTCACTGCATCCCCGAAAATTTTACCTTTGAATTTAGACTGTCACCTGTCGATGGTCAGTGGTTGCTGGGTTTTCTTTGCTTATTGTTTGGATTGTTTGTTTTTGTTATTCTTATGTGTGTTGGTGCGTGCATGAGTGTTGTTTGTTTTTTTTTTTTTCTTCGTTACGTTAAGGAGGGCCATATAAGATAAATCCGTGCAATCAAAATCATTCAACATATCATCTGCACACGTTAGTGAGTGTTATATTACAAACGTAATATAAAAAGTAAAACTTTTGTGAAATGTATTTCCCTCATCCTAAATAAAGTTACCTGAGGAACGTTCATGGAGTGTGTCGAGATTATGGTAAAAAAAAGTTGTAAGTGAGCTGCTCCAGAGATAATCTCACTTTTCGGGGAGGATACATCGCTTTTAAAGGCTTAATTCCGACACGGAATGGTAGGCTTGAAATGATACCTTTTCTTACACAAGAGCCATGATTGCTTATATGGCTTGAGCCATATTATACACTCGTGTCAAATAAGGCGTGAAAATATATTGCATATGTATGTGTTGTAGGCTAATATGCCCACACCCAGGCACGTACATTCCGTTACGGAGCAACCTTCCCCAACGACAGCCAAGTTCAGACTGATTTATGTTTAAGTATTCCTCCTTTAATGGTGGAGTCTTTGTCTGGTCTTAATCCTTTGATAGTATGGAATAGGTGACAAAGTTTTGGTTGTTGTTGTTGTTGTAGGGTTTAACGCCATTTTTCAGTACAAGACAGGCTATACATGGCGGCCAGTATAAATGGTGGAGGAAGAACCCGGGAAAACCCCGGAAAGAACCAGCGACCCACAGGAAGCTACTTGCAAGCTTTCTCACATACCCACATTGGCCGAACCCGAGACTCGAACCCACGCAGACAGAGGTGAGATGGCAGTGATCCGCGAAAATTGCTTATCTCATAAATACATACATGTTACAACTTTGGTGTCAGTACATTTTATTTTTGTTGTTATTTCTTGGTTTCAACGGCACGTTTTTGGTTAGATCATGTACAAGGAAATGAGAGCTAAGTTCCTTTCACATGGACAAACTAAGACAGCCGACCCAGTCTGGCTTGGGCAGGTATCGAACCCACGACCACTAGATTACGATTCCAACGCTCTGCCAGCTCCCCTATGATAATATGTGAAACAGTGTTTAAAATAGAGCCTGGACACGACTTGTAAAAAAAGTAATATTGAACAAGGAAGGTAACAGTAACTATGTATAGGTGTGAGACACCTTTATCCTATGATTAATATTCATAGCAAGTTTGGTCTAAAAAGGTGTATGTGCATTGGAATGAGAGTTAGTGACCGTGCAGGAAGAAACTATTGATAGACATAGGCACAAACGGGAGAGTGGAAATGCACACTAGTACTTATATCGCTAGTGTCTGGCGATGGAGACTTAGCTACAAAGTAACACGCTGAAGGGAGATCTTTGAAAAATAAAACTGACGTAAAGCATCAAGGATATAACTAATATTGCTGCAATTATTACAAGTGTATTAGCGCCATATGCAGATGCTAGAATCATAAAATGTATCATAGATAACATGGACATAAGATTAAAGCAATGCAAACACCAGTAGAATAAATGCGCTTAAATTATTATGAAGGAATATAATTTCACAATTAAATTTATACCTACTCACCAAATCCTGGGATCAAGAAATTTAGTATGCAACAGATGACGGCAAGTGGCATTGGTAAAGCCGGAACTACATATCGTTCATCTTTAGGATCATCACTTGACGCCTGCTGCATATGCCCATTGCGTTCCTGTTGGCGTCGCTGCTGTTGCTGCTGCTGCTGGTTTAGTGACCTTGGTCTTATTGAATGATGATGGTTGCCTCCACTGCCATCGTCGCGACCATGATGACGTCGCTGTTCGTGATTTCGCGACCTGTTATTTTGAAGTCTTGGATCATGACTTTGATCTCTAGATCTATGACCGCTCGATCCTTCTGTGGATGACATCGTCTTAAACGACACGGTCCAACGTGTCTATGCCCCTTAGTAATGTATGCCTTATATTAATAATGACAATATACCCATTTTACATATTCGAGTAGGAGGGGTGAGGACTTGTAAAAACTCAAAACCCTACAGTATTTGTAGCACGTAGATTGGAAATATTCCCCAAAAACCTAGCTTCCAATTAATTACAAGTAAGTTAGACACAAAGTTAGCTTCCATATATGAATACCAATGGCTAAATTCATTTCAAAACAGTTTATGAACTACTGAGTTGTTCCTGTCTACGACGTGGTAGCTAATTTATCCTAATATGGTGTACAACTTATTCCAAAATTTAGCTTACATATGAACAAACGTGACTTGTCAGGTAAGTAAAAAGACTACCAGGGCAAAGGTGTTATCCGTAAGCGTTAAAGCTTGGAGATGAATTAACGACATTGAAAAGAATGTCAATGTAGTTCGAACAAATATCTGCTTAAATGGTTGGTGGTTTTCTATTCATGTCACCAAGTTTACCTGCATATCTGTTTCTCTTTTATATATAAAGCCAAGTTCGTGCATTCATTCGAATGGAGACCAGTATAGACAGGGAGTGTTATTGACACGAGTCGCAGAAAAAGGAAAAAGGAGGAGAGCGGGTTTCTCTCATATTAGATTAGAATGAAGACTTGTGTATAACTCTGGCTGGCTGAGGGGAAGGGAAGACTCAGTTTTATGACAAAAACGCAGATTCTATAGCTTTTCGTAACAATGCCTAATTTCAGTGCCATTTGCAATCTAATGGATACATAAATTGTACAAGTCAGGAATGTTGTTTAAACATGTAACGTATCTAAGGAGTTTCTATGTAATCTGTAATAAATGATAAACAAAACTATTACCTAAGACGTTGGATTTTCGCATTTTCATATAACATCAGCAATGCAACTCACAGCTGACATTCCTTTTGGGAGGAAAATGGAACCGAGTTATCTATTATGGAGAGAGAGAGAGAGAGAGAGAGAGAGAGAGAGAGAGAGAGAGAGAAATTTGTGGACTAACCATGGAACAATAACGTTAATACACCTAATATTTGCGAAATGTATATGGAAATAATGAAGTCATCTCTTTATATGGCTGATGATTATCGTTATTTAGGTACGACGAAGGTAACCTAGAAACAAACAATCTAACTGACTTTCATGATACAGACAGACGTTATTGAATCTAATCGGTCTGAAGAGCATGCATTGGTGTCCGCAGGAATGTTCGGGGAGTCGGGAGGGGAACGCTGAAATTAAAGATATTTTGGCAGTTACCCCATCTCATTGCGGACATCCATGACCGCATGCAACTTTTAAAAACTTGTAATATAATCTTTATTTACTGTCGGCATATTTCTTACTTGTGTAACAAACACGCTAGCTATTCATCTATATAACATGGATGATGATCATATTCAAGTTCCAGAAATTAGCTAGTTTTCTTTTAGCTGAAAATTGTCGGTAAAATGTACACCATAATGCTGCAAAGAATACAAAATCTACAAATAATGCGCTTATTTTTTTCTTCTCAAAAACCCAAAACATTACAACACTTATTTAATCTACTACTACAGGAAAATGATCACTTCGTTATTACGTATGGGAGACTTGAACTCACAGTACTCTGATATGGATTATTTTCTACGTTTTTCTTTTTATAAATATGGTTAGAAGAGCACGTGATAATATAATAAACTCAACGCATTATATTTGGTCAAGTCCTAATCTTGCATCCTGTTTGCTTTTAACTCTCTTCTGAGTATGTACATTGTTTACATGCTTATTTTATATCTGATCTACAAGGCATATGCTTGAAGAATATGTTCGTTGACATTTTCTCACATCTGAGCATGAGCAGCATGAGATACAAATATTTTTCTTACCTCTAATCCTTTCCAAAATTATGCAAAATATAACATAATAATCGAGTATATGACAGGTGCTAATGAGTGAATCCAATAATAGGCACTTCGAGTTATGGGTCCCAATTACGAGATAAAATGAATGTTTCTGGCTCTTTGATTCCAGGGAAATATCTATATCACATACGTACGTAAATACGCACATGTATATACATTTGTACATTTTTATAAAGAATTGTTTCAGATTCATCTGTGCATTTCCAAAGATCGTATTGATATTTACTTCATAATTCTCTAATTGTCTCTTGTTTAAGATTGTTTATTCCTTTTTACTGTACAGTAATTCACGCTAACCTTTGCATATTTGTACATTATTTCATTTGATTAATCTGTTATTTTGTCTTGTTTGTCTTGTATATATAAATATCTTTATGGAAGGAAGGAAGGAAGGAGTCTCTCACATTTAAGGTACTGATAAATTTCCTATCTATCCTCCTTTCCGTGTTTGCACTAATTATGAATCAGGTGATGAATTGTTTACTCATTCTTATTCTTCGTCATTCCCCAACTAAACACGTCGTTTCTCATTCCACGTTATTATGGTGTACAATTGACCCAGGTATTTACGGTAGGTAAATTCACACTTTCCGCCTAAAAAGAACAAACAGAACAAATGGAATGGTAGTTCAGTTTGAAATAAGAGAGTAGGGGGCCGGTAGGAATATTATGGATGGGAATAGAGATTTTGACTTTATTTATTTTAAGGCTTGTAGGTGGTAGAGAGACCGCGTGACCGGCGCGTGGTGGGAATGAGTAAATTATTTTTCATTGATACCTCCTCTTTTGAATCCTTCCCTGTGTGTCAGTAAATGACTTAATATCATTCAGACTTTATAAACAGTTTTTGTATTTTCATCTCAACATTTCTTGTTATAGTCCAATAACACGGCACTTCATTTAGAGGGCAAACAAACTCGCATTTTCTGGGTCAATTAAAACGTTAACCGATTTTACTTCCCTCCAAAATAGAACCAACATGTTATACGCAGACAGATTCCTCGTATGAACCGTATGTCGTTATACGGTATTTCATCTACACTGCAGACAATCTTACATTTCCTTCCAAATGAGAACGAACGCGTTACAACCGCATTCACAAACAGACCGCGTTCATTTACGTTAGAAGTGAATACATTTTGTAACACAGAAACGTATTGTCAATCCATGTCAAAAAGATACTGTCCTAACTGACTGAAGTCCAGTCTTACTTTAAAACGTTGCAAATCTTGTATTATGTTTATGTTTGATATTTAGTATTTGTGCTTGAAATAAAGGGACATGCCCTACCACCACCACCCTTCATTTTTGAGTGATGCTTATTAAAAGTGTTGAATTGGGAAAAAATGGTGTTGACTTCTTTCTCAATATTCCGTAAGATTCTATCTAAGTGTTTCACACACACATACACACACAGAAACACAATGACAGATAAACAAACAGACATCTCCTCTTTTAGACCCTACACTGTGATCATGGCATGGTAGTTTTCTTCAAAATGGGAAAGTAGGGGAGTGTAGGGATATTTTCGATGGAGTGAAAAGGTGTTTACTTTATAAAAGGGATCATAACGTGGTAAGAGGAGGTAAATATAATTAGTTTTGTTGATAAGGGATTTAAATTCTATTTTAAACCCTTTCTTTTAAATCTTACCGTGTGTGGTGAGTAAATGAGTGGGTGATGATAACTGGAAACCCATGCAGGGCCGTTATAAGAGTTTTGCTTCATTTATAAGGGCGCTTATGAGAAACGTATGAAACCCATGTTAGTAAATAGTTGTGCTAGATATTGAAAACTGTGTGTGTTGGATATTATATAAGTGGGCGTTGGTAGCAGATAATTGATTGGTGCGTGGTAAATCACTGTGTGCTGGATAGGAAATAACTGGTTGATGGATAGTAGATAACTGGGCTATAGATAATATATCACCAAGTGTTGGATTGATGATAACTGGTTGGTGAATAGCAGATAACTGGGTGTTTATAGTAAACAATTGGTTAGAGGATATTATATAACTGGATGCTAGATAGAAGATAACTAGATGGTGGGTAGTAGATAACTGGGTATTGATATGTAGAGATTATGAGGATCGTAGTTTTGGTTTTAGAAAAGAAGGTATGGTAACAATGGGGATATTATCAAATGGTGTAGAGATTTTAACTTTTTAATGGTAGATGATAGGGTGGTAAGGGAATATAAGAGATTTGGTTTTGTTTTCAAGCAAAGAAAAATACGTTATTTCATTCAGAGTGCAGACAATCTCCCATTTTCCCGGTCGACAAACTCTAACTAATTACATTTCCCTCCAAAATAGAACGAACATGTTACAGTCAGACCGACCCCTCATACCAAACGTATCTCGTATTACGGCAATTCATCAAGAGTGCGGACAAACTCACATTTCCCTCCAAAACAGAACCAACATGTTACAAACAAGCTGATTCGGGGCTTGATTGAGTTCCCATTTAAATATAAGGACTCACGGTACTAATTCAGTTCCCATAGTAAACCTATGCAAACACCATGTTATTATAAATTCAATAACTCAAAATTTCTGAATGCTCATGATCAAACTTATATCTATCAGTATAGATGAAACCTGGATGTCAGCTTCCGTGTAGAGAAAAGGATATGAGGAAACATGTGCTTTTCAATTCCGCACCAAAGAGACAGGTGCTAATTTCAGTCATGAGTGTTCCAAACTCATGGCTGTTAAAGGACTGAAATTCCATCAATAAAACAAGGTCTCTATCTTTTTCAGTTACAACTAGGATAAGCTCTTAAAAGATTCTTTTTCCTAAAAAAACATAACTTACACTAGTAACCAATCCTGGCCGGCCAAACCCATATATACTCTATTTTATGTTCACCCATTTCCAGACTGGTTCCAAATGTTCCATACAATTATTACCGTGTGTCCATAACTAACAGACCAACTCAGGGCTCAAGGTATGTCGTAATATGGTATTTTCACTGGCGTGCAAACAACCACCACAGGCTAGACTGTTACAATATATACCTTTCAACATGGCGGACTCATGTTCATTTCCCGTTTGCCCCCATAAATTGCTGACCCTATTTAACACATGACTCCCATTTGAGGCTGAGGTGACTCACTCTACTACTGATAGGTATTGACTTTCAGGATTCTTATAAAATTTTGATTAATAATCTGCTCTTTATTAATGAAAAAGCTACAGTTGTGGCATATTCGTTTTTAAAACAGGTGTCAAGCAATTTCATGGTATTTCCTTCGAATGGCGAGCTCCACATTTTTGGGAAATTTGTTAGATGAAATCTTGGTGGATCGTATTGCTTTGTATTGCAAGACCTCTCCAGCAAACACAGGAATGGTACCCTGCCTGCTGAATGATGGAGTTTAGGCCAGGATGAGTGGTAATTACAGTGGTTAAAGATAATAGATCAATAATTACAACGTGAGGTGACAACTATAATTCATTGTCAAATGGACCAAGAATGTTTAACCCCTGAATTCTCTATAGCTTGTCGTAAATATCCCATTGGTACTTTATATGTGAGTGCGTCATTTTCATGACGTTTGTACGGATTCGCTTCTGTTTTCTCTATCGAAGCAAACCTTTAAAAAAACTGTGATTAATATTCCGTAATTGCAAAAAACGTATAGATTATTTTACAATCTTTATATTAAACTAATATTCTTTGATTTTATGCTGGTTGTACTATCCTCTCTAAACCTCGAATGGGAACAAAGTTACGAAACTCATCTGCCTGAGACAAAAACCCATATAACAAGAGTATAGAAGAATCCGACTAGATTTACTGCATTTGATTTTATTCTCTCTCTCTCTCTCTCTCTCTCTCTCTCTCTCTCTCTCTCTCTCTCTCTCTGGCTGAAATTCCTTTCACAAATCTTTAGCAGTACAATACTGGACGCTGAAAGTGTTGAAGAACGTACTAGCTTTGCTGCTTTAAGTTCGCTGGTACAATATGACTGTGCTTGTATTTGTTATTTATTCTCTGCTTATACCACTCTGCACCAATGCCGCTACGTATACGTCTATGCTATCTGGCGATTTACTATCTAATTATACCTCCCACAACTAGCTAGGCGGAGACGTATGTGTTAAAAGCTTTAAAAAATAGTTCCAAATATTTATCCCCTTTACGATCTTCTGTTGTAATGTCTTGCTAAGATCAATGTAATATATATCTTGATGGTAATTTGATCTAAGTACAATTCTTCATCAAGAGTGGTATGATAAGATTCTGCGAAATGTTAAATTGCCCAAGCTCAATGGGGCACTTCCCTTGTCAAAAACCTTCAGTTCCCGAGTTGAGTTGTTTTTGCAAGTAAATTATGCATGTAGTCTGCAATCCCATAATGCCTACATGGAATGATCGACTTTGAAAACCGCCAGAACTTGTCAAGTTTGTGCTCCTACATGCTCTACTTTGGTGTCTTGCACTTACAAGACCACTAAAGTTCCAATAGCTGGCTTTTCCGACTATCATGCGGTGGACTAAGAAGCTTTTATATTTTTCATTCACCGGATGTTCTTCCATTTACTCACATGACCAGTATAATAATATCACGGACATGCCTACAGAGTTATATACAAGGGCATGAAGCCTCTACTGCAACAACAACTATCATATTTTTCATTCATGTGGTTGAAAATAGTTCTATTATATCAGCAACTGCATTATATTCAGTCTATTCTACCGCTAGCAGAAAGCTCGTGATGAAGTAAATGCTGGACGCCGCTGCTTTTAGAAGCATAAAAAATGAGTACAGTCCAGTTTCATATAATGTTTACCCCTCTTTAACTTTCATCTCTCACGTAAAGCCAACAGTCAACTTTCCATTCGCTTTTTTTTTGTCCTCTTGCGTACCACTTCCATGCAAAGGCCAAATTTTAAAATTCTGTCGCTTCTTGATTCTGAGAAGTTCCACTGACGGCAGACTTCGTCCAACTAAACGTGAAATAGACATATTTTATCGCAAACCAATGAGGATGCTGTTTGTTATGATGACATTTTTTTTTTTTTCGGGTTGTCTTTCTGAATTCTGCAGCACTTGCGTCTATGGTAGAAAGTATTGCTCACACAACTGTTGTTGTAGCTCTTCATATAAGTAATGTTGCTCGTATCCAGAAAATAAATTGAATAATTTCAACATCCATTCTTTCCTTATTATTATTCTCTTTCATTTGTACTTTATTCTCGTGATCAAGCCATTTTGGATAGGGTAACCAAGTGAGAGAGGGCAACCCAGTAATGGCCTCAGCAAACGCGGGGCCCGATTTGAATCGTTTTTGGCGGGGCCACCTGGATTTATGTCCCCCACCCCCGTGAGTACGGCATTTGGAAATAAACTTTTAAAAAAGTTTTATATGATATAGAACTTAAAAGTTTCTTCCATCGCTTTAAAATTACTTTCTCTCTTAAGATATATTTAAAAAAATTATTAACACGCGGGTCCCCTGTGAGCGCGGGTCCCGATTGGGCCAAATCGGGTCAATCGGCCTAAGGCCTGCCCTGGCCCTGCACGATGTATGAGGGTTTGTATTATTTCTGGCAACAACATCCTAAACTCTAGGGTAAAAATGATCTATCTCACTCTAGTGCATTAGATTGATTATTTATGCGTCCTTTCTGAACCGATCAGAGTGGCAATATTCATAACAACAGATTTATTACAATATGCTGAAACTGCAGTAGACATTCACTAGATTAACGGCATGATCATGTAGATTTCATTTCATTAGGCTCAATTATACAACAACCTATCCACAGGAGTGCACAGGAGGACATGAGACTGATATCATATTGCCCCTCATCCTAAGAATGAATTTTAGAATCGCAGCACGTTTTTGGGGGCAAAACAAATATACTTTGGGCAAAATACGCCAAGGGAATTGCACAGGACATTTTCTAGGTCTATAATTACTTTTTTGGCTAATTTAGTGGTTAGCTCACCTGTCCAAAGCGTTAGGAACAACTCTCGTTCTCAGAATCACACTAAACTTCTGTCAACTGACGTACATAACGTAACCTGTAACGTATCAGTTAAGAGGTCGGAACATTAAAACATTAATGTAATGAAAGATTAAATGTCCATCATGGCATCGAAGTCTTACAGTCTTGATAATCTGGTCATTTGTTGATAAACTTCAACCAACATGTCCTGTCAGTTGAAGAGGCAGGTATAGAGACGTGTTTTCATTGTGCACGGTTAATGTGACTAAATTAATTTTGCAATACGATGCACGCATGCAGCATACACAACAACAACAACATCCCGGGTTCACTAGCCCTTATGAATATTCCGCCGAAGTGTACAAAAGAACAGGTCGACCTATATATCTGGCCTTTGGCTATATCATTCAGTCAGTCCACTACGTAGAGAAGAGATATAGATTACCTGAAGCAATTGTCTCGGCGTCCGTATTATCTTCTGCATCAGCAAATATAAAAACAGATGTGTAGAACCTCGTTGCATTTCCGCCATTCCTTCTTCCTAGTTTGAAGGCAACAGTTCTGAGAATGTTTGCAAACACTTGTCCCCATATGTCTAACGTCCTACATAGACGTACATTAGTTGTACATTGTTGGTTGCATTTTTGCGTATAGTTCAGGTATTATGTACCCTATACATACTGATTGGGCTAAATCATTAAATTTGGCGCGGGCATGCATCTTGATGCGTGTTACAACCTCATTACAAAAGTAGGTCACTATGACCGACGTGTCACATTTACAGACTTTGGTTGAGTTTGGTGGTTTAAATTTATTTCTAAAGCTCTTTTCGTTCTAGAATCCTGAAACTACATCATCAAATGTATCTATGTTGATATCACGTCCTTACAACAAAAGAAGGTCACTGTGACTTCATTTCACATTTCACTAGCATTGCTGGTGATGTGTTTGCATTTGACCATGTAGACTCTATGCATCCTGTATACATAATGTTACGCGTAGAAACTTGATGAAAGGACGCGTCTACATTCTGATAACAAAAGTAGGCCAATGCGACCTATATTTCGCGCTTCGCTGACTCTGCTCGAGGTAGAATAATAATGCTAGATGAATGTAGCCTCTATATTAGTACCAAACCTTTGCAAAAACAACGGATTACTGTGATATATATATATATATATATATATATATATATATATATATATATATATATATATATATATATATATATATCATATTACAAGGTCAAGTTGTATTTTGTGTTGAATCATGATCAGACAGATTTTGTGCAGCCTGTATACATTCTGTTAAATAATAAGTCATAAACCTAGGCAACGGGATGCATCCTTATAAGTATTATAATCTCAAAGTACAAGTAGTTCAGCATTGTCCGT
>JAECUM010044182.1:0-15185 GCA_016617855.1 Megalonaias nervosa | reverse complement strand
AACATTAACTATGTAATATGTTGTTTATGTCAAAAAGACATTAGTCAGGTAGGCCCCAAACTCCTACTCTCTTCTACAGATAAATGTCAAACAAACAATACAAATTAAATTTATATAACTACTGGTAATATTTTAACGGCACATTAACCGCACGACTGCCAATTTTATGGCAAGGAAATAGAACTATGTGCCTTTCCTAAGGAGACAATTAAGCAGCCGGCCCAGACTGGTTTGGATTGTATACAACCTGCAACATTTACTTTACGAGTCCGATGCTCTACTGAACTGAGCGACAGCGGCTCCGCCACTGGAGAGAGAGAGAGAGAGAGAGAGAGAGAGAGAGAGAGAGAGAGAGAGAGAGAGAGATTACTGACTATCCTAACCTGCACTATTTTACAAAATATGTTGCATCTTTTTGTCATTCGCAACACAGTATATAAATGATGAAATAGCTACTTTGCTTTAAAAGAGCATATAATAGGTGAAAATAACCACAAGCCTTTCTGTTCTAGGTTGGTTGAATGAACGGACTCATCGGCGTTGTGTCCACCTGATAACCACCATGTAGATACCTACAAATCTCGCTCACACCAATACACATGGTCAGTATTACTCCTAAAATGTATACTGTATTCCAATAAATGACATATAAGTGGCATTGTACGGGGAGGTCGTTTTAAGCTTGCTTTAGCTCTTAGCACAGAATATAGTGTTTTGGTACTAAGGTGTTTTGCCAAAATTTTAAAATAACATTAGAGTCTAAAACCACTCTATAGATTAAAAACGTACCAGCAAACAGAGCAAATTATCTAGAAGGAATTTAAGGTACACTGACAATATATGTTGCTGAATTTGAAGCATTTGAGTCTCGTTTTTACATCATTCCTTCATTGTCTGTTTAATGCTTTGTCACGTGATTATAATGGTTCTATCTTCTCATATGCAAGGATAATTCGTTGACAATAGGATTCAAATATATGTCTTTGATAAAGACGGCAAATCTCCCCTCAAGATAATAGATTCTTTCAGAAATATAATTTTCTCTTTTTCTGTTCCTTCTTTGTTTTGCTTAATTTGGTTTTAAACACGCTTGAATGATGATCGTCATCGCACTGTATATAAGATCAAACGTATGTCTTCATTTCCTTTACGAAATAAGTTGAATAATCATTACGATATTAAGTGAACTAAAGGTCGAATTTATTCAACAGGTTTCATAATATATTGTTTAAAATGAACACGATTGTATTATTATATTTATCACACGGTGACATATGATGATTTTGTTCAACAAGTTTGCTTTCTAACTCATTGAAATAACTGAATTGTGCCAACTTAATTCTGACGTAAAGAGGGCGATTATATGATGTGTTATCGGGAAATATCTAATATAGGTTATTAACTCGAATAAAACATTGATTTGTGATACAATGACAAATTTGTTTTGATGTGTTGTAAGTTAATCTTTAGAAAATATTCTTTATAATTAATATGTTTTGGTGAAGTTAATACAATAATTTCACAATCTTAAACTGAAACACCCCCCCCCCCGGCATTTATATATGATACAAGATGCATTGTCAAGTACAACTAGTATCTCAAAAAGGTGCGTCAACCGTGAATAATCCTTGTCTCTAATGTCAATACACTTTGACATCATAAGCTAGCCTGCTGAATCTTATTTCACCATCGCAAGCGGCAACGAGAATAAAATTGTAAAAATATCGCATCCATAGAAAATCAATCAGCGATCTACTCATATGAAGGGCGCTCCTTCATCATAATAAAGCTAACTAGGATGATCTCTACGCTTTGAATGACTTCATTATGGAGACTTCAAAATATTCACAGTGAAAGATTAGCAAAGAAGAATGCAAAGAAGGTACTTAAAAACAATATTAAACAATTTACAAATAAGTTATGAAAAAGTTACTTATTTAAAGGATAACGGTCTGGAACCGCCCTTGTCAGTAATGAGTTTTGAAAACCTACATGAAAATGTCTTACTTTTTCTGTTAACCCACGCGAACAACAGTTATTCTGTAAAAAATGGTTATTGAATGATCCTCATTGTAACCCTTCTAACACCTTGGATTTAATATGCACAGTTTGGAAACTTTCTATAATCTTAATAGTACTATGCACAGCATGGACTCTTATATGACCTTGATAGAAATATAGACATATTGGACCCTTCTATCACCTTGATAGTAATATACACAGCCTAGACTTTTCTATTACCATGAAAGTAATATACACAGAATGGACACTTCTATTGCCTTGATACCAATATACACAGCATGGACTCTTCTATTGCCTTGATTGTAATATACAGTTTGAAATGTAACGAACTGAAATGGTCGTACTTTACTTCCAGTGATGTAGACGGCGGGAGTTCTGGACAATTTTTCTTCGGTGACTTCTCCATGGGGTTCATCCAATATCTTCACCATTTATACTAGTGGTCTTACGGACATTCCCATCCGTATAGAATCAGAATGTTTTTATGTTGCTACTCTCCGTAAGACATTCTCATCAATCTAACGGAGGCACCAGGCATCGAAAAGCCGCACTGTGCCTTTCTGCGGCTGAATCTTGAAGTTTAAAAATAATCTATTTTTGTATAGACAGGTTTGGTCTATAGCTTGCTTAATAGCTGTATAGGGCCCCCGTAAGACCAGGGGACGGCCCACACCCATCACCGGTAAGGTACTAGAAACGCTCTTGCTGCTGCGCGCCAAAGCGCTTTAACGACTACAAGCATACCTTACGCAGGAGCGGAGCAAAACTTCAAACGCAAAGCCTGTTTTGTGTAATTGGGGACACTACTCTGGGTCTTTTTTTGTTTTATTCAGACACAATGAATTAGTTTGTACAACTCTGTAAGATCGTAAGGGCATATAGTACGCCACAGTACAAAAAAAAAAAAAAAAAAAAAAAAAAAATAATGTTTCGAAAAGTGAGTGCATCTGTATGCTGAAAGGAAAAACATACCTACGGCTGCCCGTGTGCCGCACGCTCTGACTGCTGTGAGTGCGATACAGAGGAAAGGCTCTAGTACTGCACGTTGTGACAATAGGGACACGTGACAGAATCAATTTTTGAACTATTACTGCTTTGGTCAGGAAGGAGAGGGCGCACAAAATGGTCTCAAATGATCGCCCAAATTCAATCAGCGCCACAGTACTTGCTTAGCGAAAGCGCACAAATTCGAGAATACGATGCCCTCCCTTTACAGCGTAAGTGGAAGCGAGAGACCATCCTGCCTCAGCAGCGTGAAACCAAAATGGAAACGCACGCACACAAGCATTAGCGCACCAAGAAAAGTCAACACCGACCCCACTAGCACTGCGGAATCGATTAATGGAATGGTAGGAGCTGATATTTGTACACACTCCTTACATAAAAGGTAACTTCTTTTGAGGCTGGCAGATGGGCATCCCAGAATGACACCCATTAGAAGCGCCTTTCTAAAAGGCATGCGGCTTAATATTAAACACAGGCTCACACAGGAAAGTTTAACCATGGGTTGTAAAGTTTCAATCAGCCCTCAAGGTACTACTAATTAAATAGCTGCCTGAAGGCAGCTCGGAGTATACGGACACAGTTTTTTGCAGTAAGATGGAGCCTGGACTGTCTGCCTATGAGATACAGGAAGCAATTGACTTGAGTAATTATTTGCTAGCCTGGTGTACTATAGGTTGAAATTATTCAATAAATTTTAATACGTATTGTTTAAAATGAGCACGATTGTAATATTATAAAATAACTATCATTTATAAGTGATACGAGATGCATAGTCAAGTAAGTACTAGAAACTCAAAAAGTGCGCCCAACTGTGAGTAATTTTTGTCTCTAATGTTAATAAGCTTTACGCCATGAGCGAGACTGCTGAATTTTTATTTCACCATCGCACGCTACAATGACGATAATGTTGTAGAAACATCAAATACATGGAAAATTAATCATGTGACTGTCCGTGGCTATAGTCCAGAATCTAACGCATCTTCACTAGTGGTCTTTTGTACGTTCTCGCTTGTTCAGACCAGAAACGATTTTGTGTTGCCACTCTTTACTAGACGGTCCCATCAACTTATGTCTGCCTTCAAGCCTGCAAAAATGTGTTTAATTGTGGCAGGAATACACAATAAATGTATCATTGAAAAATTCCAGAACTAAAATAATTCATGACCTTTACAATGTTAATTATAAAATTTATGATGAGGTTGCAAATTGCCATGTTAATGGACAACAAATTAGAGAAATGCAAATTAATAATTTTGTTGTGTGAATTAACCATTTCTACAGTGGTTTTGGTGTTGGAATTCTTGTTAGCCTGACAGGTCTCTCTTTTTTATGTGATCGTAATCTTGTAAAGTTTATTGCAAATTCAGGAAATGCATTTGTCATTTTGTAAATATATGTTGCTGTGCTGGTTATTTCTTATCCAATAAATCATGACAAGTACTACCTCTGTTCACCAAAAACCACTCTATTTTAGCAACTAGAAGATTTTCATTAGTGTGATTTTAATTTCATTTACAACATTTGTTAAAATTCGACACAGCATGATTAGAGATACATCGAGGTAACGAGAAGTTAAAAACAACTACATAATTATTAATGGGCATGAAAAAATAAAACTATTTCCCAAGGTTGTGGGGGAGAATGCCTGGTTTGTGAAACCTAATTGCAAACGTCGCTCTAGTATGGAAAAGGCTATTTTGTATAATGAACCACATGGGCGTCTGATGGAATGAATTATGTGGCAGACAAAGGTGAACTTACTGTAGATGGTTGCATCTTTATCAATGATACCAACAGCTAAAGAAATGAGGGAGCAGCTGTATTGAATCACAGCGTCAATGTATATGTGATTTGTATCAGTTTAAATGTGACTTGCATTTCTAACATAGACACAAAATTAAACATCTATTACTCAGCCTATTGTGACACTATGAGATACTGCTAAAGGTTAATTGATCTATTAATTTTGTAAGACAGCATGGATGGAAACATGTTGACAGTATCTTCCTATTGTCCTAGTGACACTGCAATGAAAATCGGTAGTATCATTGAATAATACAACACACTAAAGAACTCATATATCTTATTTAAACAGGGGTCAAGCCATGCCATTAATTACGACATAAAAAGATGGTATTCCTAAGGTTGATAAACATACTAGGACAGAAAATACAGAAGCTATGAAAGAAGGCAACATGAGTAAAACTTACGTTAAGGAGGAAAAGGTATGACCAGCATAGTCTTACTCTAATGATGGTGAAGCCTTTATAGATCACGACTGTACCCGCGTTAGACACTACATTTCGTACCATGACACATGACGATCATGACGTGTGCACAAAGTCGTATCTAATATCGGTAAACAATATGTTTACCATGAAATAGGGAAACAAGCATTACTATTGATTCTAATGGTGGCACGAGTCTATATGAATATATTTTTGAAATAGTTTATTAACATCACATTCTATGTTATATGCTTTGCTTATAACATTGATCAACCGTGCAAGTAACATACCCACTAATGCCAAGAGAAGGAATATTTGACGTTATCAGCCAAAAGAAACAAAATTGGTTAGCACACATAAGTAACAAACTTAAGAAAGTACCAAGATTTGCTGGTATTAATGCTAATTCTTTTACGCTAACTCAACATATAATTGACTACATGATTCAAGACATGTTTTACTTTTATAGAATATTATTAGATTGAAGTAAGGAGAGATAATGTAGGATGGAGTAGCGTGTAGAATAGATGAGGTATTAAATGGAGTAAGACAGTAGGATGTTTAGGAGGAACACTTAGTTCCGCAATTGCTACTGAGAGAGGAACTGTTGATATCGTTTCTCAATAACTGTATCTATAGTAGCAATTGTTCTATCTTTATCTTCAAATAGTCTTTCAAATGTTTCATCTAACGAGAATTCGTCTCTGAGGTGTTAACTAGTGTTTTCAAATTTGTTTCTGAAGATAATCTTCGGCTGTTTTCGATGTCCAACAAACTGAGCTGATTTTTTTTTAACACTTGCCATCAGTTCTAATTTGCCTTGTTGGTCACGCCTATTTCTTTTCTGTTTTTATTTACGTTCCCAATCTATTTGTCAAACATTTCAACAAATCATTTCGAATTTCGAATTTACACCTTAAACGTAACCCCTTCGTTCTCTTTTTTGTGCAATGTATAGTGCCTGAATCTGCAGGTGGAGGGTATTAACTTTGAATTCTTGAGCGGTACTCATCTATTACATATTTGTCTCTCTTTGATACAATGGCTCATTACTCAATATTAATTCCAGTTCACTATCTGCAGAACCATTTCTAATGATTGTCTGAGTCGAGCTGCTGGTATGCTGGCTTTGTACTTGCACTGCCGTTCGTACGAGACAAGAAACACACCACTTTCAAATGCAGGGTTCATAAATGTTTTTGAACTAATGATCTGGAACAAGTGCTTGGCTGTTATTTTAGCTTTGGGACTGTTTATTCACAGACCAATGTAAAGAGAATCTACACTGCCTTCATCACATTTAGTGAAGTTGACCGATTTTCAATATCAATAAAACACACTTAACATCAATTATTTTCAACGTCACATATGAATCGAGCTATTATTTTCGTGCTTGTAAAATTAGATCTCCTGTTGATTAAATTAATCTAAAACATTAGTCATTGTGATTTCTTTGTTTTTTGTTCTCTTTTGTTGTATTCCCGTAATCTCGTTTTGTATATCTGTTTTACACAGTATTCAAGTTAACAAAGCTTATATTAGCAGCAGGTTCTGTGAAAATGATATAATTTGCTTATACATTCCGCACACATAAGATATGTCCTCAAGTCAATGTGTTTTATTTACCAAGTTATATTTTAATTGAAGTTCACTGTTTAACATTTGATGTGAATTGCAGTTAACATTTACAGCCGGATAGACTGATATTCTCATGACATGGCATTTCCAGCCGGATAGACTGATATTCTCATGACATGGCATTTACAGCCGGATAGACTGATATTCTCATGACATGGCATTTCCTTGCAAATAAATAGAAAACATCAAAATCGAAACGGAACATGAAATCAATGCTAGCAAAGACACTGGAAAGAAAACCAAGGATTCACGAAGAGTTGAGTCTGTATAGCGTTCGCAGGAATTTACATATGGTAAAGCTGAACTTACGAAGACAGAAGGAGAAGACTCATACTTTCCAAGACTGAGCAAAATTGCACAAAACAAAGAAACACAGAGTACGGCACAAGATTACGAGGTACTGACATACTTTGTGAAATAATGTATCCACATTCTCAAACAGCATTAACTATTGTGATGGCTATTTTAGCATTTATATATTTGGTCAAAAAGGTGTAGGATTTTGTTCTGTTTTACAGCTGCTGAAATGGCAATTCCTGGATAACATATAAAAGCATTAAAGAACATGACAGGGCATTGACAGCAAATAATCCAGTACCAGAAAAGCTTTAACGTTTCCTGCAATTAGCACCATAGTTTAACATTGAAACAAATGTCTCGTGCAACAATAAACATTATCAGTTCGGTATTCCATGGAGCAGTTAAATCGGTTCTCAAAGCTGAATACAATGTGCTTGTTAATAAGTTGTTTAAGATGTCACCATCAAACGCGGATACTGTAAGATTACAGGACTAATTATTTTTTTCACTTAGTTATGTCCCAATCGACTACCTAATTGATCATGATCTTTCCTAGGACACACCTGGTAAAATTGTTGCGGAACACCATGGTAAGGCAATCGTTTTGAAGACATCATGTGCAGGAAGAGAATCAGAGTATATACTGATAAAATGCTTTAATTTTTGGATAATAAATGAATATACCCGCACACAAATGTGCACTCAAACGAAAACATAATCAACACAATTTACCTTGCAGCCTTAATTTTATCTCTCACTTTTGACTCCCATCATGCTTTTCTATAAGCCATCGAGCTTTGCAATTAGTCCATCTTCAGTCATGGATACTGACAAATTTGTAGACCTAATCTATAATTTAATTGAACTAGTTCTCAATTAATTAATTAAATTATAGCAAATGGACTTCAATAAATAGACTAGCATCCAAACTTTCTTGTTTTAAAATTAGGCAAAGGAAAAATGTACAAAACGGTACAATATAAAATACAACAGTTCACGATACAGCTATCATACATGCTATAACTAAAACATCCAGTCTGTCAGCTTCTTATATATTAGTATGTAAATAGAACATTTGTGAACTGAAACGTATCAGTTTCACTTACCAGAGCGGGAGTCCTTCCTGAACGACACAGAACATATGCACTGCACCGACTGTAGGTAATAATCGTATAAGTTTCGGTTTGCAAGACGTGTAACAAGGTCAAACATAATTTTATCAGTAAAGTTATATACGTCTGATTTGGTGGACAGAGATATTTTAAAGAGTTTACGACGTTTACAACTGGGCTGAGGTCACTTTGGTAACAAATGTAGGTATACGGTAGTACCAGCAGGTGGATTAGACCTTGCAGATATAGCTACAGGTCTCGTTGTTCTTGAGCTTTTAGCGGATTTTGTGCGACATTCATAGGATGTCTTGAGAACAATTTTAAGTAAAAGTTAATTTACAACGTTTCTTAAGCATGATAAAATTTTAACATCTGCAATCAGTAAGTTTAGTAGTATAGACGACATAATAATCAAAGCGATCTTTTATGGCAGATTGACGACATAATAATCAAAGCGATCTTTTATGGCAGATTGACGACATAATAATCAAAGCGATCTTTTATGGCAGATTGACGACATAATAAGCAAAGCGATAATATGGCAGCATTGTCGACATAATAAGCAAAGTGGTCATTACGAGTATTATCGACGTAATAAGCAAAGTGGTCATTACGAGTATTATCGACGTAATAAGCAAAGTGGTCATTACGAATATTATCGACGTAATAAGCAAAGTGGTCATTACGAGTATTATCGACGTAATAAGCAAAGTGGTCATTACGAGTATTATCGACATAATAAGCAAAGTGGTCATTACGAGTATTATCGACGTAATAAGCAAAGCATTATAATTAATTAATTTTGCAATCTTGTAGACATAATAAGCCAAGCGATTAGTTTTTAGCAGTATTGACAACATAATAAGCAAAGCAATCATTTTAGCTGTATTGTGGAAATAATAAGCAAAGCTATCACTGAAAATAAACTCAACCACGAAGAGGTTTGTTCGATATTTGATTACAACAAGTAACAAGAGATGAAAATGCAATCAGAAAAAAAAATAATATTCTCAGAAAGCCAAGATTTAGGAGTCTTCCTGAATGTCGACATAGAGGAGTTCAATAAAACGTTATTTTAGAGAAAGGAAAACAAACTAACACCGAAATATAGAAACTTGCAGGAAAGAATGTTTATGTATATGATATGTAGGTTTTTGGTGTTGCTAATATGCCGATAGAAATGGAGAGCTATATTATAATCCACTGTCTCACTATAATGTAAACATTTTACAAACCCAATTGAAAACCAAAATGGCAAACTAACAACGTCGTCACAGAGAGATTTTATTGTTGGTTATTAACATATTTATGATGAGCTATAAAAGATATCTACTACTGCAAAAATAATGATATTTGTAGCCTAGAGACATACAAGAAGAAAGAGAAAACAACAAAAAATGGCGATAACGAAGAAAATATAGATGTTAAATGTTGTAAACACAATTAAAACTTTAAAATCACTCTTAGAAACGAACGCAGTTTATACACAACAGACTAGAATGCTAAATTAAGAGCATACTTTACGCAATTGTTTTGATTGATATCCGCTGAATCTGACAAAGTTTGTGAGATTTCGAAACGTGAACACGTATACATTTTTTAAACACCAAACGTTATCCCAAGGGCTACCAGTTGTGTTTACTGTGGTCTTTGCTGCGACAAATACAAAGAGCCAAAACAACAAACATATAAAGTAATACATTTTTCACATCAACTCCTTTATATAATGTTATTTTCCATTACGAACAATTAGAACAGGAGCAATTATACTATTGTGTCATGTCCTAGTGATTTTTATTTACCTCTAAACTGAGAAAAAAATAACAGTGGCTTCATCAGTAGCCTATAAAATAACAATGAATGAATAACCATTTTACAAGTCTAGCAGATCTGGTACTAAAATTTGATGAAACTAATATAAATGTTGTTTAAGAAAGAGTAGCCACTAAAATACATAAGACTTTTAGCGGATAACAATTTAAACTATGTCACAAAACAGACGAAATTAACTGCTATTGGATAGTGGCAATGGAGGAGTTTGCATAATCTTAAATATACAATAACAAATACAGAGAAACACAAAAGCAACTGCATGCGAAGGCGTTGTTCTGAATGAAATTAGTGCCTAATGGACAAGAATATATTCAGCCAATCGATCAGTGGACGAATATTAAGACAGATACTTTGGAAATGACAAGGAGGAAATCATGAAATCTCTGGTAGACTATAACACTTTACGACCTCAATTGTAACAGCTACAGACTGATTTGAACAAGTAAATCCAAGAAAACGTCCTAAAAATTCAACATCCAGTAAATGGTTTTAGCGCGAACATTACTGACTTGAAATATACGATTAATGCTAGTACTAATACGCTATCAAAGTAGCAAAAGAAGAAACATTTAAGAGATAATTGAAATGATTGAAAACAACAAAAACATTATGAATATGTATGAACGCATGATAACAGCTTTGCAAACAATTTACGATTTATCTCTTGCATGTTATACGAAGTAAATGAAAACGATCGATGTATTTTACTACTATCTGTTGATTTTGAAAAACCTATGACGACATGTGTACGTTATGCTGATAATTAAGAACATCGGTGTGGTACTATTGACGAATTAGAAAAAAAACAAAAAGATGAGACGAACGAGAGTTTTAAATAGTTTGGAACAAAAGTTTACAACTTGTACAGATACTTTCCAAATGTAGATCGATATAAAGACTCTCACATTAAATGGTAGTACTGACAGAGTTAAAA
This sequence comes from Megalonaias nervosa, assembly GCA_016617855.1. Taxonomy (NCBI): domain Eukaryota; kingdom Metazoa; phylum Mollusca; class Bivalvia; order Unionida; family Unionidae; genus Megalonaias; species Megalonaias nervosa. The sequence goes on along the minus strand of JAECUM010044182.1, from coordinate 4,113 downwards.
ACGAAATAAACGAAAGCATAGAGACAATAGTAGTGAATACGGACATGGGTAAAAATGAGTTTTCTATCATGAAGCTGTCCACTTTCCGGTAGCACTTTTCAGCTGTAGAGGAAGAGAAATACAAAAGCGTTTCAAACATCTTGAATGTGATGGAATTTATTCAAAAGTTCTATTAAGACACACGTATTTCATATAACAGCCTGCTATTGGATAAAATATAGCCTGTTGCACGTTAGACGATTCATAGATGAACACATATATTTTGTACGCATTAAATGAAACTAGATTGTTCTTATTGTAGGCAGGTTCCTGCATAAACTCAGCTATTATGATAACAAAATCTTATGGAAGAATTTCATGCGTAACGAAGTCCGGCGAAACATTTTTCAATGAATTTGCATTCAAACTTGTCTCATGTATTACATGGCTCATATTGTTTATATATGTGCTCTATCATTGATGTACCACGAAATATATAAAATTTTCATTAAAATGAAACGAGGCTTGCCGAGTTTCCTTTCAATGAAAAATTTATACAACGAGTGGTATATCAAAGATACAGCGTACATAATATACATATATTTTTTATATTACATACAAATACACATACTCACTGGCATTTTCCAGCGCAGTTAAGATTGCAAGGAAATGTGTATTGGCGGAATGAATGGAATGAATAAACTGTGCACAACCCTTTCCTATGTGTCCCCTACAAAATGTAGTTCTTTACGTTTTGCGAGTAGCAATCGTAATCTCTTTGTAAATTGATAAGTTGCTTCTTTTATTTTTTGAACTTCTATTTTCATTCATATTGAATAAATCAATGTAAGATACACATAAGTTTTAAACATGAAAGATGATTTAAATGAATAAAGTAGACCACTATAAACATAGCATAGTTAAGTACTTGAACATTGAACGCTCAGCATATTGAAACGATTGGGAAATATAAACTCAGCGAAACGAGAACCCAGCAAGAAGTAATTCGAACATTTAAATGTATTATAATTGATCTAAGTCATCTTTTGTAATTTTATTTAATTTAATTAACATAGCTACCGAAGGTACAATTGTTTTTATCCTCCGCTTCTATCTTTCCCCTATCCGTTAGTTTGTGTGACAATATTTTGCCATCATTCATAGGTCCAGAGATATCATCACAACAATAGAAAACCTGCCACAATCGTTTTTTTTCACGGATTTTCGCTGGTATCTTTCTACGATGGTCCAGAGAGAGAGAGAGAGAGAGAGAGAGAGAGAGAGAGAGAGAGAGAGAGAGAGAGAGAGAGAGAGAGAGAGAGAGAGAGGTAAAATATGCTGACAAACCGTATGGGGGGTGGGGAGATGTGGTGGTGGAGTTAGGGAGACGTATAATAAAGGATTTATTCATAACCCATCCCTATGTTTCTTTACTGGTCGATTAGCCAGCCTGCTGCCTTACCAGCTAATTCAGTGAGAGAGACAGGCGGGTAGGGGAATAGAACCACCTTCCCCCATTTCGATATTAAATAATCTGTTTTCAGATCCTTATTAATAGCTTTTATAAAATAGAAAGAAAGAAATAAAGACAAAGCATTACATAGATTACAGTATGTGTCTTCCTTAAACCAACAAATGTACCGCATAATCTTGACAGGCTATTGCAACTTTGTATAATTGGTATTGTAAACACTATATTAAAATCCCATGGAACGTGTACACCTAACTATTACGAAGATCCAGGCACTTGTAGCTTAGTTGTTTCAAATTCAGTTTTCTTTTTCTCTCTCACTCTACAGACTTCCTCGTATTCTCTCCCTTCTGCACGAGAGATCGAGAGCTCGAGAGAGATCGAGATCAAAGGGAAAGCACAGAGGATATCGATGAAACGTGTGCTATGATTACTTCATTGAGAAGACAAGGATTATGAATATTGTTGTCCTTGTTTAATTACATCACTAATGATTAATTATTGGATATGCATCACAGATTTGGAGAATAGAGATACGATGGTCTATTGTTGAAACATAACCTAATGTTGAAACAATAGTTTATTTAATGTGTCAAGGGCGAATCACAATTTGATATACCAATAGTATAGGTATATCAAATTGCTACATAACGACACTTCAAGAGCCCTGTTTGTTTTAATGTATATATTTAGAAACCCATTTCTCACCCATGCTTGAGAGTAATGTACCTGATTTGTTAACCTTACTTTTCTTATCTCAGTCTGATTGTTTCAGCCAGGTTGTCTCAACCATGTTGTCCACGCGCTAGGAACTACTTGTAAACGGAATATACCCTTCTTGATGGAGTTGCTATAAAATCAAACGGCATAGATATATAGCGAAAAAACAACCCTTTATTCATAAAGCAACATATTGTCTCTCCAACTTTGATATCATATCATACAAAACATTTCGACAGATGCACACACACACACACACACACACACACACACACACACACTCTCTTACAAAGTCGAGCTATTTTTGTAGAGCTCCAGACAGACAACGATATATATCACTGGCTACAAAAATTCAAACGCTCTCAAGAGCTATCGCAAAGTCGGTTAAAAACCAGAAATGTGTTACGTCTAACCTGCGTTCATCAAACTTTTGTTAAACACCCCAAATTTGTTCTAATTGAATCAAACATTGTAATGCAGTTGAAAACAAAAACTCCCGTACTTATCAATCAGAATGGTTCATTAATCAGTCCACACGCTATTCCACAAGATTTCCATGTAGCGTATCATTGCACTAATAATAGTAACACTTGCCATATTTGCAGGATAGAAAACATAAATTTTAAAGAAAATCATGAATTAAAAATCACCTCACTGTCACTACACACTTAGAACTATGTACCAATTATTTTACTGTATCGTACCATTGCTTGCCATAGAGTTGTTTCCAAATTAGAACTGATGAAAAGTAAGTTATCGGTATAAAAGATATTAATTACTAATTGTTATTTTCATATGAAATCCATTAATTAAATGTGATAAAAAAGTAATAATAGCAAAGGTTTTGATGTTTCTTTTTTCTCATTCCACTGCCCTCATTAACATATTCGTATTACAAAAATAACATGCTGCTCCTTATTTTCATGGTGCAATAATTTCAAAGCGTAACAATCCCAATTTTTTTTTTAAAATCTTGATCTTTGTTTTTCTTTTCTAAGGGCAGCACATATAGCTAGATTCTACTTAGATACTTATTCAGATTTTCATAAATGACTACAAGACCTGATGACCTTTATACAGAGTGAGAGGCAATAATAGTACCTTATTAAAACTGTTTGGATTGTATCTACTAACTATACTGGACTCTTTATTTCAGTGTTAGTGAAATTAGTATCTGGCGAGAGAAGACCAGTTACGGCAATACGTTTAGCATGATGAAAGTGTTTCTGTATGATTTGTGATAAGTGTTTGAAATCGATGGTGGAATTAAAACTTTATTTCACTGACATGTGCTCAAAACTTGTAATCAGACGAGTCAGATTTTCCTTCCGAAGGTTGTTGTAGTTTGATCCCAGAATTAAGTACGAAACCGCTTTATTTGTAACGATTGTGTGAAAATCCCAAGAGTTCTCGCTTGTCAATATGATAATCTCTTTTCCGTCAGCAATCTAAGTAGGTTTACAGCGTCAATCATTGCTTTCGTCTGGGGGATTAGTAGCGCTATATCGCCTGGTTTAAAGTACAGTAAAAACACTATTACAATATGTTTAGACTGTGCTAGAACTGATACATAAAGTACAGTAAAAACACTATTACAATATGTTTAGACTGTGCTAGAACTAACACATAAAGTACAGTAAAAACACTATTACAATATGTTTAGACTGTGCTAGAACTGACACATAAAGTACAGTAAAAACACTATTACAATATGTTTAGACTGTGCTAGAACTGACACATCCAGCACGATCTTCGAAGATATCTACTCTTCAATTTCAAAAAGCAGTTTTACCCTTTGAAAGAAACCAATTAATTGCATATCCCTGATTTGCACATTCACTCTTAATTAACAATAATCTTGCTGTTACTGTTCCAGAAAATGAGAATCGTTGATTATATCTTCGTTACCATGCAGAGTTATGTATGTATGTATGTATGTATGT
>JAECUM010044180.1:0-19074 GCA_016617855.1 Megalonaias nervosa | reverse complement strand
TTCCTCCCCAGGACCCCTGGGTCCAAATGGTTTCATGCATGATATATTGAGAATAATTTAAAAGCTGTACCAAAATGAAAATGACAAGTATAATGAACATAATGAAAAAACATTCTTTGCATTTATTTTACCATTTACCCCACCCTGAGGTCACAGAAGCATCTTGACACTAACTGCACTACTGTATAACATGCACAAGTATATAAAGTGCACCCCAATTTTGTACCAAGAATGTTGTTGTTTTAGGGTTTAATGCCATTTCTCAGCACATGATAGGCTATATATAGTGGCCAGCATAAATGGTGGAGGAAGAATTCGGGGAAAACCCTGTAAGAACCCTGAACCATGTGAAGCTACTGGCGGCTTTCTCACATACCAAGACTCAAATCCATGCAAACAGAGGTGAGATTGCAGTGATCGGTAAAGGCAAGTGCTTTAAACCACTCGGAGCTCCCTACCCAGAATAAAGTAAAACACTTAGTTCTGCCAAAAAATGTGTATATAATACATTTTAAAATCTCAATAATTTTCATAGTGTGACAATAGCCTGACATTGTGGATAGTGCACTTATCATCTCTTGTCACACAACATTTTGATTAGCTTACAATAAACCAGTGATTGACAGTTTCTCTTGAATTTCCTATCTATATGTGGCATCTGATAATGACCAATATTTTGTAACAGATAAAAAAAATGAATGGAAAAAAATGGCTATATATTAAAATGATATCTTTCCAATTTTATTACTTGTTTTGTAAATGGAGTTCAGTCTGCTTCATTACATCCCTCAAACTTCCACTTTGTCAACAACAGTCTTGAAAGTGACAGTCTGTCCTCATCTGTTATCATTCAAAGCATTGCTGCATAATAACTGTCATCTTTGTCTTCATCCTCACCTTCTGGGTCATATTCATGCTTATTATTGTCCTCACACAAAATATCTGTGTCATCCATTTTATTTGAGAAGCAGCAATTTTTGAAGGCATGGATGCTGATGATTTGATCTAGCTCAGACAATGCATCCCTATTAATTGGAAGACATCAGTCAGCTCAGGTTTCTGCATTCTTCCAGACAACATAAATGTGTTGGTTGTCACCATACTACTCAGTCCAGTTTTTTCTGAGCATTGCTTTCATGGGCTTGTTCATGTGACATGCAAGGGCTGAAGCATCGATGTCATAACACAGAGAATTATACCCAGAGTGGTCAGGTAGTCAGTCTTTTATGGGTCTTGATATAGTGTGGCTTTTGGCATCAGAAGGCATCAAGGACTAATAGGTTCTTTCTGGTGTAACATCTTTACATGTTCCCAATATCTTCTTTGTTAAGTCCTTCATCAGTGTTTCATTCATCCATCCCTTCTTCTGGCACCCAACAAGGATCTCCTCTGACTGCACTGCACTTTTGGAAGCATCATCCTCCTGAAAAACTAATGGGAAAGCTTTCAACCACTGTACAAGCAAGCATCACTGTAAAATAATTTTTCTCATTGTCAGTTGTGGTTCTGCTAATGTTGCTGACCCTTTTATGTGAACAGTGTTGTTGGATGGAAGATCAAATATCAAGGGTGTCTGGTTAGCATTTCCTATCTGGCTCAACTCAACGTTGTATCTTTTGTGCTGTTTAATGATGAATTGCTGGAATTCTAGCAGTTTGTCCTTTTAGTCTTTAAGCAGGTTCTGGGCTGCATGTGTGTTGCTGAACTGATAAACCATGCCATCACAGACATGCATAGGTCTAGCTCACACAGAAACTGGAAGTCGTCCATTTTTTGTTTTGTAAACAGTGTTGCCTAAAAGTGAATATCTGTGGTAGATATGGAGATTCCCTGTCTTCTATTCATAACCCATTCTAGGGCTCAATTCTCTATATCTAGATACTTTGCACTGGTGCCTCTGTGTGCCTGTTCTGTCCTCAGCACTTTCTTTCATTCTTCACTACTCCCTAACAAAAGACTCTCCTACATTTAACTCCCTCACAGCAGCAATTACCATGTGCTTATACACAGGCAGTTATTGTTAGCATGTCTTTTGCAGTGCACAAGTTTCATACACAACCCATTCAGATACCCTGATTACATTCGTCGAGAGTCCTTTGGACAATGATGAAACATCTAAAATATATCTCAGTTTTCAAACTAGAATTTATCAAGACAATGCATAGTAATTTGGTACATCATATCTTTAACTGGTGTTGATCATCTTTAGAAACATCACTCTGAGTTAATTAACCCTTTACCTCATATAGTGTATGGCTTTTTAGCCCTTCAATACGCATGTAGCAAAGTTACCCAGTGCAGTGCACTATAAATAGAACATCTGTTACCTATTCTACTCCATACCCATAGGCCTGTTAAGAAGTGAAGTGTATGTTATGTTTAACAGCAATTTTAACCATTTTACATTTTTGGTACACATACACTATGTATGGAAAGATTTAAGAGAAAAATCTGATCGTTGTAACTGTATAATTATTTTTCACAGAAGAATTTTTTATGTGCTTTAAAATCTTGAGAGAACTCATTCACCATCAAGAACGTGAAGCTGCTTGACCAACCATAGCTGCCATTTCTCATAATGAAATTTACAAGTTCTTTGTCTGCGTCTACATCACTAAATCAGCTCAATCTGATAATTTATAAAAACTAATGGCTTCCTACATCAGTATCAGAGCCTTTGCCTAAGTTACTGAAGCTTTCATAGTTGTGATTCTAATTGTGAAAACTCAAGTAAGTACTGAACAAAATCCACGACCTCCATTTTGGAGAGTGGAGAATATGACCCAGTTACCTTAAATAGCAGATTTCAACCAGAGCATAAACAGTGACCACGTGATCTGACGTAATGGTCATTCACACCAATGAATGTAGTATCTGATAGCGGGTTTTCCCCAAAGGTGGTGCTACGAAAACCTGCTCAAAATGGCTGATGTTTACAGCAGGCGTCAAAAGGCGCTTCCATGAGAATGGCGTAGAGGCGTCAAAAGGCGCTTACATGCGAATTGGGTAGAGGCATCCAAAGGCGCTTCCATGCGAATGGAGTAGAGGCGTCCAAAGGCGCTTGCATGAGGTAAAGGGTTAAACACTGATCACTGTACTGTAACAAATAAGCCTCAAATGAAGCGTAACCCCGCTATAACATGGTGGTTGGGGCCCATAGAACCCAACCATGTTATAGACCGAACCGTGTTATAACCATCCAAGTCCATTAGCTGAAGAAAATGATGCATTTACCTAAATTATAGCCGGGGGTGGTCTAATGAAAACAGGCACAAAATTACGTGCTTTTGATTAAATGAAGATAAACTAGTCCAAAAAACACCTGTATATTGACAACTTACATTTGTATAGTACAATCCATCATCCGTCAAGTACTGTACATGTATATAAGAAATCCATAAATCAAAATATAGATCACATGTTATAAAATTCATGTATGACTAGCATCCCATTTAATGAGAAAACAATAAAAAACTGTTAGTTCTAGTTTTGATCTATATCCAATTGTCACTAAACAATTCACAGAAACTGACGCAAATAGCACATGGCTATAGTTGTTTACATGTACATGTGCTTAAATTGGACTATGATCTTGCTGAGGCTACCCAGGGAATGGAAAAAGGCACTTGCATGAGGTAAAGGGTTAAACACTGATCACTGTACTGTAAATTAAAAAGTTTAAAAAACATCTTTGCAAGATACAGCATCTTCAATTTTCAATGTGACCAAAAGCATCATTTTTTTTCCTGCAAAGACAAAACTTTCACTTCATAATAAACATGTTCCAGTCACTTTGGAAAATGCAACAATCCATCAAATTCAATTGCTTTAATTTAAATTTGGTGCTGACTTCCTCTGATGAAAGTTTTTTTGAAGACTGTAGTTGCCTTTCTTTGACTGAGACTGCATGTGTTATTGAAGTTACCGATAAAGGAGCTTTGGAGAACCAAACAGATGTCTGTTTCTTATTGCCACAGCAACTTCAAATAATTGTAGAACACTGGGACTGAATTTTTTTTATTTGCTTAGTATTTATACAGAACGATCTGTGCTTCATAGGTAATCAGTTTTCTTTGCAATTTCAGCAAAACTTTTTTCTGTGTACATTTTAAAAAATAAAAAGGAATTAGCTGTCATTTGGTCGATTGTAGAAGTTACTGTTCCAGCCTTCAAAAGTTGGTTGATTGTAGCTAATCCCAGTAGCACGACTATTGGATAGACCAACAAGTATCTCCATTTTTTTTGTTTGCTGCTGTAGTTTTTTTTGTATTGGATTCTTTTTTTTGTTGTGACACTTCTGGTAGAGGAGTCATCCTACCTTCCATGCATGCAACAGAAATTTTAAAAAAAAGCCAAGAGGTGTTCTGTTCTACAGGGATTATTACAGAAAATGTGAGCATTCTGAAGGATTTAATTCTACAAGTGAAAAGAAGAGGAATCTTACTTACCGTCCACATACAAAGGTTAGTCTAAATATATTAATTACTACCAAGCTGTCAATAGTCCAACATTATTTTGTCCGAAAGATCCATTATGAGATAGCACCTTGTCAGGTTGATCTCCGCTACCAGAAATGTCCCCCCCACCCACATTTAAAAAAAAAAAAAATGAGATATTACAAGCTATAGTAATCAGGTCAGATGTCAGAATAAGTGGATCATTATATAACAATGCACTGTTAAGATGGTTTGTCAATATAAATAAAGAATTTGTTTATCTAACAATAAATAAATTCCAGTGCCTTTTATATCAAGTTTGCAGATTTCTTCTGAATTTCATTACTCCAAACCCAAGGTTGTATATACAAGTTTAAACAGCCAATTATACCGCCAAAAAACTCACCAGGTGGTATATTTTCTTGCCAGTAAGCAAAATAAATCACAATTGCAAGATTGGCAAAGCCAGCATGATCATTCACTGAATAAACTTTTAACAAGCTATTTTTTGTACTCTTAAGAAGATTTTTTTTTTCCATGTACAAGGAAAATACATGTATATGAAATTGCACAAGCCATGCCACGATCGTCTTGTGCTATAATTCATACATGATCTCTTCCCCAAAATGATAATAAACTTTTTACACATTACTATCTGTACTTTTAAGAAAGAAAACAAACATTTTCATGTAGGAGACAAATACATGCATATGAAATTTTGGGAGCCATGCCAAAATTGTGTTATAACTGAATTTGTTATAACAATGCGTACCATGGTGGAGTCACGCTGTACTATGGTTTTAGATGAGAGATAAAGCAAAAAAAAAGAAAGTTTATTTTTGCAAAGAAAACTTGTATCGTCTTCAACTCTACATTGTTTTTACACTTTTATGTCATACAAACGTTTTATATCGTTTCCAAAATAGATAAAAAACCTAGTGCATTCTTAACTTGGAATATGGCAAGTGTTACAAGTCCATGCTCTTAACATAAGTAACAGAAAAGAGTGAAGACAACAAGTTTTGTAAAATTTTACGAATAATTTATTTCCCTAAAATTCAAAGTGAAAAAGAGAAGAAAAAAATTTATGATATTGCGAATTATATCCCAAAATAATCCAAGAATTATAGACACAAGTCTTAATAACAAAAATTCCTGAATAAAACTCAGTTCAAGTCCCAAAGAGATCTAGAACTGAAGATGATGACATGTCTGTTATAGCCTACAGAGTGCTGATGTATCAACAGTCTCTAGCTGGATCACAAAAATGTTATTCCAGGTTTGAATTCAGTATAAATTCCAGTGAATGTTTTCATCCAAGAAGTTTATCTGAGCACTTTTGTATTTCCAGAGAAGATAATCACTTGAATTCAAGAATTTGAAGAAAATAAAATTCAGCCCAAACTGGTCACAACATAATATGACTTAAAGTGCTAGATGTTAAAGCACGACTGGTAAAATCCTCACAGTCACAAGATTATATAATTCTCTGCTTGACCTCAGGTCACAATTAGCATTTTCTAAAAAAAAAAAATTACCTAATGGAAAATAACCTTCTAAAATGATCTAATGAGCCTTGTTTATTTACAACACAATAACCTGTAAATTCACTTAGAAAACTCCAAAACCATGACCCAAATCAACATATTTAGTCCTTCTTATTTACCCGAGTAATAATCCTGATATTAAGCTCATACACATAGAGAATAATGAAGCTATTATTAGTTGTTTACATAAATGAAAAAAAAAGGCCAATCAGGTCAAGCAGAAATTAACCTAATTTTGGACAAGGTCAAGTTCAGCATAGGATGTTACATTACAATAACATGTAATGAAATAAAATTTGTTTAAGGCTAACAAACAATTAATTAAATTAAATATACATAACACTAGCAACTAAAAAAAAAGATGGCTGCAGTAAAAAGACAATTATTAAAACTTGGTTTCAAGTGATAAGAATATTGTGGGTCATATTTAAACCAAAATTTGCTGATGAAATTCACAGTGTGTCTGGTCAATTGGGACAAAAATGACAAGAATCTATAAGATGTGAATATATTGAAAAACAAGTATAGTACCTGTATACTATGAAACATGAGGACTTGCAAAAATGTGAAGAACAGTCTTGGACATTCAACTGCACTGTAACAATCCAAGGCAGACCCATATAAAATTTAAGGACCTACTGGATAATGTTGTGGACACTATTTCATGTTTGGCCACTTTAGAAGAAAACAATTGTGGAAATACATGCAGAAACATTGGAATGTATGCAAAAAATGGAACAAGATGCCCAAGTGGGCTTGAGATTGTTCATCTGACTGATATCTGCCTAATAACCAAATGCAGAAGCAGTTGTCCAAGAAATCTAAGTCAATAGGATGAGCTCTATATACATTTTTTTTTCCAATTCTACTAATTGTGTAAACTATAAAAAGAGTTGTTTCAAGGTTTTATATTTTCAGGGTCATTGACAAATTTCTTTTAGTTCTTTGGGGTCGCCTTATTTACTTTAATAGCATAAATTTGATATGATTAATGATATACTTTTTTACATTTATAGCCCACAATTTGGTACACCCATAACTCTTGCAATAGGAATGATTTTTGGGGTAATCTTCATCCATATCTGATGCTAAATTAAGTTAATTCGTCTAATAATGAAAGCCCTTAATGCCAGGATGATTTCTGTATTTTCTAAAAGCTGATTAGTTTGATAACTAAATACTTCATTTTCTGTAATTAGAAATGTATTTATTATAACTGTTCTCATCAAACGTTCCATCAACAAACATTCACATTAATGACACTCAAACAAAACTTGGGTTGTTGTTCAACATATTAAAATGTTAAAAACAAACATCCAGACTTTATTAACTTTTCTATAAGATCAGGGGGCAACCCTCTGAAATTTGTCAAAAAGCAGAAGGTGTGCTTATTAAGGCAAATATGTTCTTAGTAAATATTTTACAAAACACTGCAAGTAAAATGGTGGTCCTATCATCAGGCATGGGCTTATCATCTAATAAATACAGTAATAAAATATATCAATAGAAAACAAAGATTTATTATTTAATTAGTAGCTGGGATTGTAAAAATGACGATACTGTAGTATCAGAAATTTTCATGGGGAGCCAATTTTCAGTTTTCATTGTTGCCCTGAAACACAAATTTAAAGCCCCAATAAAAAATTAGCCACTGTGATGTGGACACCCTCACACCCACCCACCTCACATATTTTCTAACCATGTTTCATTCCTAGAGATTAACAAAAATAAATCAACATCAATACTGTAATCTAGTAATAAAATAATACCTTTTGCACATGTACGTTTTATTTTAATGTCCAGAAAAAGAATTAAAATGCATATTATATTTTCTCAATGCAAATGTATCGAAAAGGTATCCTGTAGCTTCTTTTCCACTCACTGTCTTAAACTGAGCAAAGTACTGATGCTCACACTTCATCAATTTTTATACAAAGACATTGTATCAACATAGTGTCAGTTAAGTCTCATAGTGCACACAAATGCTTGTCAGATATAAAATCCCCAAATTGCAGAATTAAGAAGTACAGCTTTCATAACACCACTGATAATTAGGTCTCATTGTAGCATGAGCTGCACTTATCGATTCAGTGTGATTGGTTTGATTAATGAGGCTGCAAGGTACCAGTACACTAATACAGTCCACAGATTGTCACTGGTAACATATTTCTTTTATGTGATGGCCTCCATGACCAGTTTAACATACCAGTTGTGAAAGTGCTATTTTTCTTTGTACTCATGTTTATCACAAAGTCTAGTGGTTGAAGTTGAGGCAATCACAAACAAAGGAGTGATTCCACTCTCTTTCAATTTTTCATACTTGGGTGGCGTCTACTTCCTTTGGTGTTCAGCATCCAGACAAAAATGCGGTGTAAGTAACTGATCTTGACATGGGATTTATTTATGCTAATTGAGGTGGTAATTATTATTTTAGTGTGTTTGGCTGTGTCAGCTTCTATTGATATTACTCTGATGAAAACATGGTCTAAGTATTGAACTTGAAAGGTCTTTGATTTGTGCTCATACATGTGGTGGTATTGTTTATACATTCAAATGACCGCAGTTTCCATCAGCATAGTTTTAATCCTTTTGTTGACTTTATTTTGGGTACTTTAAGAGGTTAAACAATGAAATTAAATAGCTACTAATCTAAAAACTTTGACAAGCAAAAGCCTGAATTGAAGTACCCACAAAAATGTCTTTTTTTTATAAAAATAACCACAAAAATTGAACCCCATGAAAATAAATGATACTACAGTAATTAGGTTTACAATATCTATATACCTGTGTGTATTCCTGGTCTTTGGGAAAACTACTGCCAAATATGGTAGTGATATTTGTAGTTGGTATCAGCTGTGGCAGAATGCTAAGAGCTCCGTAGTTCTCTGTCAGCAGCAGAAGGTACCGACTCTCACTAAAAGGAAACAGAAAAAGTTCTTGAGAATGATCAAAATGAGGTTATGGACCATACTTATGATACCTCCATTGACATTAAATTCAATCACATGAACAATTGGAACATTAAAAAGTCATATGACATAACTGGTAGTAATTTTGTTCACAGCTTATAAATGTATACAATTTTGCCTTCACACTTGTTCTGATGTCTTGCTAGGAAGAACCATGTCCTGCTGCCTGATTCGAAATGGTGATTTTGCTCTTCAAAATGAATATTCAAAGCTGTAGCTTGCATATACCGTATTTTATGTAATTTTTCGTACACAAAAAAATAATTATTAATTTCAGTATACGAAAAATTATACGTAAAATAAATAATTATCATTTGGTGGTACTGACCATGTACGAAAAATAAAGGGATCGTACCAAAACAAGTTCTGCGGTACACACGCTACTCGACAACCTAATGATACAAACGTACAAAGTAAACGTATATTTTCTGTCTCATTCTGCTCTCAATTCAACAATCTAATTACAATAAATCAAAAGTACTGTTGTTATTAGTGAACGAGAGAGAGAGAGAGAGAGAGAGAGAGAGAGAGAGAGGATTATGTCTCAGTGTGCAAGCTCGTCTGCATTTAGAACATATGCAGCTGTTATGTTGTGTAATATTGGCAAAATGATCAAGATCGTTTGAACATGTATAAGTTATAGGTATTATTTATTAGTAAATTGTACACAATGATACGACCCCACATCATCAAGAAATTAAGTGCTGGTTGTATTTTTACCACAACAATAATCTCATTATCAAACTGCAATAAAAAATAAAGAACTTGAAATCAACATTTAAGTTAATGCTCGTGAGTGCGCTCCCATGTGTGTGTGTGTGTGTGTGTGTGTGTGTGTGTGTGTGTGTGTGTGTGTGTGTGTGTGTGTGTGTGTGTGTGTGTGTGTGTGTGTGTGTGTGTGTGCGCGCGCCAGAGAGATTAATCAAACAAAATTTTTTCAGTGTACAAGACCGTATTTATTCAGTGTAGTTTTTATTTGTAGCTTTTGCAAAGAGAAAAAAGACTATTTTCAGTTACCTGACGAGTGGGATAATCCTCATGTATTACGACCCTACTATATTCCATTAGGAATAAACACTGCTAAATCAACAGTTCATTCTTGTTTTAATTACGATGTACATTGTCACAACAACCAATGGCTATACAGTGTTATTTACATGGCAATTAAACATGCTTAGCGCTTTGGTTATTCCAGTTGAAACCAGATTGAGGGCAAGAATCGACTTAAGAGGTGAAATCAGCAAGGCTGCCAGTGGGGAAATTAGGCTCACTTTAGGGAAATGAAAGTCTGTCAATGTGTTATTGAAGCCGTTGTCCATATAGTAGATGTTATAAGGACAAGCGATCATATGCATTACTTGTTATTCGAACTTGCCAATAAAAATAATAGTGAGGTATATTATAGAATAGATTTGCAATAAAATGTTAATTATATCCAAGTCAAAACAGAACAAGCACTTAAAAGATAGTATATGTATATATACGAATCGACTTAACGGAGTCTGTGACCTTCAAATTTACGATGGAAAATGACAAGGTTTTTATATTTTATGTTTGTATGACTAATGAAACAATAAGACTAGTTGACCAATGGTCTGTGGTCTTTACTTTAGCATGTACTGAGATGTAATTTTTGTTGGAGAAGACAACATCAAAGGGCTTCCGAACTCGTTTTAAAATGCACGTGGTGTTTTGTTACGGTGACAGACTTAATAAAGAGAACTAATTAACGATAATATTTAAAGGTATGGTCTGTGAAGTCCTTTGTTCATTTGTTAAATACACACCAGTAGATATTGTAATGGCAATAAGAGTTTATGCACATGGGTGCCCGCAGGATCTTTTGCAAAAGAGGGGGGGTCACTCAGTCACAGCTGGGACAGTTAGTATAGTAAGCAGTCTGAAACTAAAGCTAATATTTACTAAGCGTTTTGAACAGAATCTTGTGACATATTTTCAGCTTCATTTGCATGATTAAACTTGTCAGAATATATATATATATATATATATATATATATATATATTAATATAGCATGATTTCCAGGGGGGGGGGCCACGTGACCCCCCCTTGACCTATGCTGTGGGCGCCCATGCTTATGCATCAATCATTATATTTTCTCACCAACAATTAATCATTAATTTTTGTAAAAACAAAATGGGAATATGGTATTTTTGATCTTTTTTGCAAACGTAAATCTTCTTAGTGGAAATTTTATGTCTGATAATTTAATGAATTTTTCAAATAATACAAAGTGATATGTACAAAAAATTATGATACATTTAAATAATTATTATTTTGATCACTGGATTGTGTACGAAAAATTAAAGAGTATGAAAAAATACATGAAATACGGTAATACTGAAGATATTAACATGATGGTTTTCCACTGCAATAAAAATGGAAAGTAATGGAAAACTTGGCTTGATCTTACATTTATCTGATTTTCCATTGTATGCAGTGGTCTTGAATATTCTTAAATATCATTAAAGACCAGAAATATCAATGAGTAGCACTCACACAATAGAAAGATCAAGACTTTTCATGGTATGTAAACAATGGTCCATCATATCTTTGATAGATCTAAGGCAAATGGCTTTTGTTTATGAATATGTATTGATCATGTGATATTGTCAGTTCATAATCTGATTTTTACTGTGGCAGATCAACACAATCATCATTTGGGACCTTTTAGACATCTTAAAAAGTCTCCACTGAAAACCTCGGCATTCTGTTTAGAAGGCATAGCAATAACAAGGTTTTCAAGATGGCTGCCATTGTGGCCATACTGGATGTTAGATCAGCACTATTTTATTTAGGATCAACTTGACATAATAAGAATCTTTCTAGTGAAAACCCATGTCAATGAGACTTTCTGTTCAGGAAGTGTAGTGATAAAAAATTTTCAATACGGTTATCATGGTGGCCATCAGATTGAAACCATTTTCATTTAGGTCAAACAATATAGTAAGGTGCTATTTAGTGAAAACCCCATGTTCATATGATTATCCAATAAGGAAGAGTAGCAATAACAAAATTTACAATACTGGCTTCTACTGCAAACTGTATAAGGTGCTGTGATTATCAAATGATTCAGCATCATAGTTTAATCTGGTAAACAACAAAAGGAAATAATAGAAATCAGAACTATCATTTGAAGTATTTTGTACTGTAACAATCTAAAGACACATTACTCACACAAGTCTTTGTCTAACTGACTAATAAAACAGAATAATAGAACTTCTAGCACCAAGAAAACCCTCAATGGGACATGATGATGCTACTGTTATTATTTACTGTTAACTAGTACCTAAGTGTTAATGAGGTTTATTTATTGTGAATTTATGATGCAGACTAAAAATTTATCTAATGAAGATGGAGATAATGAATCTTTAAAGGTAAAATAGTTTAATAAATAGACTCTTAATTGTTCTGTATCAACAATAGTTTTCAGAGATCAAATGTATATAATCCCAAGGAAGGGGTAGGGGTTTAAAAATTGCTCCTGGGGATTCAATAACTACTAGCTCTCACAAAAACCAGTTATTATCTGTGACAACACATAATCCATGTGACTGATTTCTTTTCTAACATACAATCATCCAAATCTTACCATACAGAAAAATCAAACAAGTGATTAGCAATCCCTCTTTTGTGTCCTGGTTTACCTTTGATGTGAACTGAATGGTTACTTAAAAGAGTGGAAAAATATACTTGTTACTTAAATTGTACTGAAAAAAAATATTAGTTTGGATTTATACTGTTATGGTGGGCTGACACAAACAGTTGTCAGAAACTACCAACTGTTAAGTAATTTGTCAATTTAATTTTTCCATATGTTAACTCCATAACTGCCATAACTGCAGGTTTGATCCCTGGCCGAGTCATACCAAAGACTTACAAAAATGGTACTAACAGCTGCCTCGCTTGGCACTCAGCATTAAGAGGTTAGTGTTAGGACTGGTCAGCCTGGTGTCAGGATAATGTGACTGGGTGGGACATCATGCCACATGTCTGCGGCATGATGCCCCAGTGCTAGACATCACTATAAACATCAGACATTGTAGCGATATGACTGAAAAATTGTTAAAGCTACGTTAAAAATCTAAATCACACACACACGCATAACTGCCATATACTAACTTCTTTGTGTTGTTGGTATCAGACAGACAGGCCAAGATTAAACCCTTAGTGCTGCAATCAGGGTCCCCATCTCGGTGCTGTAATTCAAGTATACTGATTAAAACATGAAATTTAATTTAATGTAGCCTGTGGCAAATATACTGCTGCTTCTGTCACCCACAAGCTTGACCTCTGACATTATTCCTGCAAATCAGGAAGGCAACATACTAAATTTGAGATTAATATCTTGCAACTATTTAACTATTTACTTGCTCCAAAACAAAATAAAGTGCCCCATACTTAAATAGAATCTTTCTACATTCTGGGTTATTCATATGATATAGTAACCTAAAGAACTCAAGGAAAAAAAAAAATAAATCAATACATTCGATAATAATCTAACCAACTGGATTTCAGAAAAAAGAGCTAAAATACAATAATGAAACTTCATGCATCAATAACAGTGTATCATACTGTATACTTTTAAGCTTTTGTTTTACTGTATTTCTTTACATTTTAATAATATAGTTTTCTTCTTATCTTGCTCTTAGGACTTTGAAATTAAGTTGTTTGAATTTTACTTAATCACTGTTTACTAGAGAGACTTTAATATGATATATGTAGCTTGCTTTATATATGGAAATTAAATGAAGAGAGAGAGAGAGAGAGAGAGAGAGAGAGAGAGAGAGAGAGAGAGAGAGAGAGAGAGAGAACACCATTTCTTTCTTTCTTCTAAAGGATATAATCATCAGGTAAATGCCGTATGTCTCTATCATTAATGATATCCCCATGTTCAAATGAACCAATACCTACTTTGAAAAACCAGTAGCAGGACTAGATTTATGTGTGTGTGTTTGTTTGTGGGAGGGCAGGGCATAGAAAACAGGCCTACATCTACTTCTGACCTTGTGGTGAACACAACCGTCTGCAAGGACTCATAATATTTTTCTAACATGGCTCAAGATGAACTGACAAAAACAACTGCCATACATCCCAGTAGCATAAAAAGCTCATTATTTAATCAATCAATCATTCAAATGATAACCCAGCTTTTAAAGTAATGTTCAACTGCTCTATTAAGTTCAGTGAGTTCTAAAACTTTATCTTAAAATTATCAGTTGAAGTACTATGTACATGGAAAGTATATTACATGCTTACCACACATTTTTAACATGCAACAGTAATATGCTAGAATGATCTTGTATTACCTTGTACTTGTGGACTGACAACAACAATTAGCTATGTAAAACAAACCAGGAAATGCTACACCCTCGCCAGTTCGAAAATGGTGGCACTGGAAGTGTATGATGCTATCTGCCATTATTTTCTAGTATTTTGCACATGCTCTATTACAAAAAGAATGTGAGCCCTGGGTGGTCAAGCAGTCTAAAGTACTTGCCTCTACCAGCCACTGTCATCTCACCTTTGTCCACATGAATTTAAGTCTCAGGTTTGTTAATGTGGGTATGTGAGAAAGCTACCATTAGCTTCCCATGGGTCAGTGGTTCTTAATGGGGTTTTCCCAGGTTCTTTCTCCATCAATTATACTAGCAGCCATGCATAGCTTATCTTGCACTCAGAAATGGTGTTAAACCCATAACAATGAAAAAACAAAAGTAAAGACAGAACTTCAACAACTGCAACATCAGAATTCTCAAATTTTGCATCAACTGTCAGAAAGTAACTAACAAGTCCAAAGCATACAAGATACCTAATTTGATGTAAAACAGAGGAGTTGTCACACTTTATCATTCATGTATACTCATGACCATAAATCTGATTTCCACTTAATTCAAGTTGGTTAAAACTTTTGAAGATATTTACCAATAAAAACAAAACTTTAGAATAAAATCAGTCTGAAATAAGTTAATATTAATTAATTAATTTGTCTGGGTTTTTTTTAATTGGGTCCATCAAAACAGAAACTTTCATTCAATTTCATGAAGACCTGATCACATCATTCTTCAAATGATGCTCAACACTGATCCTTTCAAAAGAATGTCATCTCTTTCCCTAATAATATCCTGTTTTAGCCATCTTTTGGGAAGGAGGTGGAAACCAAAAAATATTTTTCCAGTTGGCAAGCTAAAGCATTTACAGGTATCATTAATTTACATATTTCACCTAAAATTCCACCAGACTTGCACCTCAATTTCACCTGGTTTAACACATCTCAGATCAGTTAGTCTTTATTAATTTTCTTGCTTGAAATTTATTTTTACCTGATGCCTTGTGTATCTCTCAATTACATTTAAAAGTTTTGTACACTGTGTCTGACACTTTCTGTCTGACAGTTATTCCCTAATTTATGTAGTTTTTGTGATGGAGGACTTCAGTATCAGAACCAGGTGTATACAAGATTGCATCATCTGCAAACAAATCTGTATTTTTGAATTCATTACCTAATGGTTCTACATCAATGAGAAAGATGCAAAGACCTAAAACAATCACAGCAGGATTGAAATTTCTCCAAGCCAAAAATATATTTAACATATATTTAACATCTGAATTCTCACAAGGACTCCAGGGAAAGACCCTAAAATTAAACCCCTCTTGCAGATAAGTATAATAATAATAATAATAATAATAATAATAATAATAATAATAATAATAATAATTGAAACTTTATTTAGAGAAGGTAACTCAATTAGTTACAGAATTAATCTACCTTGAGGCCCTCTAGTTGCTATGTACATATATACAGTATATGATGTGATAAATCTGGTGTGATAAACCATGATGTGATAAATCTGGCTTGACACTCAAGAATTAAGTGATTCAGAAAATCAAACTTTTAAGCCTGGAGCATATGCAAAAGCATATGTTAATAAATAAACACATATAAAATATCATCCTGAATTGAAAAATTAAACTGTGAAAAAGATGCAAAAGTACAGAAAAGCAGGAAATATTTATTGTCTTATAATTCCAAATTTTATGAATGAAACGGATTTTCTGCAATATGATTGGATGTAAAGGGTCACGTGATACTAATCTGGAATTTTTTACACATCGATAAATTCTGGGACTACTTTTGGTTTACAATATAAATAAAAATTGCAGACACATCATTCTGAAACGATTGTTTCATCTCTTAAATTTTTAATTCAGCAAATAAATATAACTAATACCCTTTTTATACTTTTCCCAATATTCTTTGACTGAAATGCATAGTTTACTATACAATTTAGTGTTTGTCTGCTACATAGTCGAGCAAAATGGCCGATTACGGTGATTTTTCACTGCAATTATCTGCGGATTTTTTTTTAACAATTAGATGAGAAGGAGTTAAAAGAAATACTAGCAGCGACTGAAGCAGATGGAGATGGATTTGATGATATTGCGAGGGATGTTACAAGCACTGAAAATGAAACAGAACAGAGATTGATAAATTCCCTCACACAGCACCCATGACCTCCGTCACCTTAGCCATACACAACAACAACAACAATAATAGCGTGGGAACTGGGACAGTCAATTTTGAGGCAGCTGAGGGATATAAACGAAGATTCAAGAAATTATCTGAAGAGGACTTAAAAGCTATTGAAATAAATCAATACTCAGAGGCTACTAAACGAAACACAAAATGGGGCATTGGTGTTTTCAATGGTAAATTTTAAATTTTTTTAAATTAATTTTGTTTACTTATTTTCAAACATGTGTAGGTGTTGGTGGCATAGTGTGAATATGATCACTTACACAAAAATAAAAAGAAAATATTTATCAGACCATTATTCAAAGACTGAATGAAATTTTTAAATGGTAAAACTACAAGAAAAAGATAATCAGATTATTCACATGAAATATCTTTGATGGATAGATCTTGAACATATATATTGACATAGATGTAGTACATGCTATGTTGACATGACAGTTTAATGATGTCTCCAAAATGTGACTTAACACCATTGAAAAATGTATATAATAATCCATAAAGTGATCATTTTGCTAAGTTAAATTATTTTGGATCTGTAGTCATTAATTTCAATGAAAATGAAATTACAGAACTTTTTGCGTTGCTATTTTTCTTCTGAAGATATAAATCTTCAGTACAAATTTTCAAAGACTTTAAATGTTGAAGGATATAATTACTAATATCACCATATTAACTACATGAATCCCAAACATAAGTATACAATATATGTACAAATTGCAGGAAAGGTTGTTTTTATGTGGATTTCAAAATGATTTTGCCAAGTGTAAGAGCTGTAGTGCTATGAATATTTTTCTATTTACTTACAGCTTGGTGCATTGAAATTATTGGATACAAACTTGACTTCAACACAATCAGACCAGGAGAGCTGAGTGGCCACTTAAGAAGAAGGTTCTATGCTGAGGCCCAACCAAAATTTTTATCATCAAGGGGCACAAAAATGCCAGCCGATCAGGCACAAGAATATCACAAGAATTCCTTGAAAAATGTTTATGCTGCCATAAACAGATACTTGAAGGACAATGGAAAAGATGCTGACATTGTCAAAGACAAAGAATTCAGAAATGCTAATTCGATGTTAAATGCAAAACTAAAATTGAATTTAAAATCAGGTATTTCAAGGCCAATCCAGCACTACCAAGTAATTTCACTGGAAGAATTAGGAAAAATCAATGCGTATCTTCAAAAATTTGACCCTGCTGCCCTTCGATTCAAAATATGGTATCTGCAGGCTATTCATTTTGTGACCAGAGGTATAGAATTTCACCATCAATTGAGCCTAACTTCCTTAAAATTTAAAAATGATGAATCTGGCATGGAGTACATTACTCTAAATCATGAAACACTTCAAAAAAAATACCAAGGTGGTGTTGATGAGAAGCTTGAAGAAACATCAGACAAAAGAATGTACGCAACTGGCACCAACACTTGCCCAGTGAAATCTGTAAAAAAATTTCCTTCAGAAATGTGACAAAGCAGCAAAGGTCTTATTTACGCAATACAGTAAAGAATCACTAAGATCTCCTGAACTTGCTGACAAATGGTATACTTGTGAACTGGTGAAACCAAAGCAATTCTCCTCATTCATGCCAGACATATGCAAGAATGCTGGAGTGCAACGCTACGCTGGTCACTCACTCCGTGCAACAGCAATTCAAGCTATGAGTGATGCTGGGTTTGAAACCAGAAATATTTTGTTTATGACAGACCACAAACCTGAGGAGTCTCTAAAAACTTACATTCGAAGACCTAGCACTGAACAAAAACAACTAGTTAGTTCAGTTTTGGAAAATATGGCAAATGGTGGTCAAGCTCTGTCTGTATCAGACCCTAACACCAACCCACCTTTCACTTCAGATTAAAGTCAGCAACGACTGATAAACTCTCCAATCCGAAGTTCGAACACTCTAATCGCACAGTCCTTCCAGCACTCCAGTACTCAACTATGCAACCAAACAAAACATATGGCAGGTTTTGCTAGCAACTCTACATTTAACAACTGCACATTTAATTTCACATTAGATAACTAAAAGGGTCTTGTTAAGTATTAATGCCCTTGAAAATGATATAAAATGTTATTCCTGCATAAAATGTATTTAATTTTACCTTTATTTTGGTAAGGGTTAACATCATCTTGTTCATATTTCCATGTTGTTCATTGATAAAATTCATAATGATTTAAGGTTTGCTTGGGAATTTCATTCAGCACTCTTTCTATCCCCATCAGTTTGTTATTATGCAAGGTCATTGTCATCTAACGTTGCAGATAGGACTAAAATTATACAAGAATATTGTTATTGTTTTTATATAAAAAGAAATGTGCTGACACTAAGGGTAGCCATTGCCTAAGATGTAAAGTATGAAGTTTATTAAAAAACATAACTGTGACAATAGTCACATTTCATTTCACATTAGATCACTGAACTGGCCTTGTTAAGTGTTAACTCTGTTGAGAATGACATAAAATGTTATTCCTGTATACAATTTATTTCATTCTTACCTTTATTTTAGCAAGGGATAGCATCATCTTGTTCATATTTCCATGTTGTTCATTGATAAAATCCATAAT
>JAECUM010044179.1:0-19367 GCA_016617855.1 Megalonaias nervosa | reverse complement strand
GAAACACCTTGTTCCTTCAAGATGTTAAAACGACTCTCCCAGAAGAATATTAAGAATGCGTATTTAAACCCCAAAAACATCATTTCAAGTCTCGCGAGCTGGGTCATGTGGTCTCTTACTACAAGAAAACTATCACGTACGCCAGTGTAGCCCCACTTAAGAACCAATCACAAAAAAGCGTTGTTTACACCTGGTGATCACGCAATCGAAGTATGGCTCTGATACTGACCAATCATTTTAACTGCCTGTTTACGTTCTTGCCAGCCCAAGAGGAACTTGGTTAACTAAAAATAATTGTCATGTAACACTTTTACGTCTTAAATAAACAACATTTGCTAAAAGAAAATATCGAATTACTGAAAAAGAATTTCGAATCCTTTCAATAATCATTACAATAAAATGTAATGAAACAAAAATAAAATAAAAAGAATTTCAAAACTAACACAAAAGCAATTTAATTACATATACGTAACAAATGTATATAAGAGTTTGATGCGTTATGACACACCGAGGTAACCAATGACACAATATCAACGAAACAGTAATGTAATGATCATGTCATTTTGAGTTACACATTAGAAAATTGATTTTACAAAAGCAGGCATCCTTAACATGCATGAAATGCAAAGAAAAATAGGTGATGATATGAATGAAGAGCAACTGAAACTAGAGAAAAATAGCCAACTATGGAGAGTTTCATAATCTAGAAAGAAAAAAAAAATGCAGAATAAATCCATATAAACCGAAATGCTGTGTGTATTTATATTTGCCCCTTCCAACAGATAATCATATCCGCTCCAAACGTTAGATGTTACCCCAGAAAGTCATTTCCACTTGCCTAATTGCTTTGGAATAATTTTGTTAATCAACTGAAAGCTACTGATGTGCATGTAAATATACCATAAAACCAAACTTGTAGCTTCATCCGGATAGCTTAGAAATTTATGAATGATTCCAAAGGATTAAAGTATCAATGGCATCCAGCACTAAGAAGCATATCTCAGTTATATTTGTCTCTATATCTCCTTCTTTCTCATGATGACAATGGCCACCATATTTTGTCTTGTAGTTCATACATCTATGTTATACGCCACCCCTTAGTTGGAAGAACTTGCAGCTAAACCTTTTGTGATTCAAACAAACAAAACGTGTAAACAAAGTTAATTCACAGAAGGCTTCATTTGTGAATACAAAGATTGCTAAAAATTAACTAAAACGAAGGATGCAAGAGTTACTTTCCTCGCTTCCGATTCAATGCGAAACAATATTGGTTGTATTTTCTCGCAACCAAATATTGTATTTTTACCTCATCGGATTCATATTCCAGCACTGAATGTTCCTCATCAGATTAATAATTCAGTTGTATCAGTGAAAGATAAAGTATAGTTATTAGTGTGACGAGGTCTCGTTAAGTCTCAATTCATACATATATGAAAAGATAAACATGTTTCAAATAAGTTTAAATACAAATTGTACTGGTCTTTATGCAACTTTGTTTTTCAGAAAGAGTCGAGAAACTAAACATGACTCTTTTAGTTTTAACCTGTACTAATATGAAAGCTACTTCTATAAAACTAACCGAGAATTAAGAGACGAACACTAATGTCATTTATAAATAAAATATCATATTTAGAATCTCTGCCTTAAGTCTCAAATTTCTTGTCAATTTTATCAATTATTGCATGATATTTGCATAAAATATTTTCCTACTTTTTTCTACGTACTAGATAACAAGAACGTGTCCTCTCGCTTCGGATAAATTTTCAACATGTTCAATTGATTACAGGATAACCACCCTGCAGAGCTACCATTGGTCCGATATATGCGTACTTGCAAAATCCAAGGTACTCTACTTTATTTACCTGATGCAGTTTACCCAGTATCCTCCCGATCTTGCTGAAAGCAGGTAATCTGACCTGTCAGTAGTAACTCCATGATATTCATGAGCAACATATGGTAACCTCGTCGTTTCTACACTGAAGATCGGTATACCTGAATAAATAAATAAATAAAAATAAATAAATAAAAAATAAATAAAACGATAAAATAGCAAGCACAAGTTGATAATCGTTTAATCGCTATGAAGTTTAAAATCATCTCTTAGTCACGCGTATGAAAATATCGCGATAACCTATTTAAGTTGATCAAAAAGCATATTCGAAAAGCGTATCTCTACCCATCTCTATTCCCCCACGACCACCACCCCCCAAAAATTGTGAACCTTGGAGTCGACGAGAGTTTCAAACCTTTCTGATATAAAAACAATAAAAAGGTATGTGTTCCATGGCAACTCCAGTTAAGTAAATGCAGAAGGAACAGAGATACAGACATATTGTGAGGTTGTTAAATATGATACGTCTTGCTCTTTATGTCCTCTGCCCTCTCCTTATTCGTGACTCAACTGTGCAGAAGAAAATGGACTGGTTTAAGATATTAAACATTTAAATGTGATTTTAACATAAGAGCAGGAACACTGTTCCGGGTGGATATGATTACACTTACTCAACGGGTCCAATCATGCATACTTCCGTTAAAATGAAGTCCAATAATTAGTGAATTTATCACAATTAGTTGTACAAAGTTTTAAGAATAAATCTCGACCTTCCAATTACGATAAATATTTTGGTCCTCAAAGAAAAATGGACGTTTGGAAGAATTTTATCTATCATAAAAGTAAAACGTTCGATAGGGATAAACCTCGAATGAATCACCTCTTAGAATCAGCAAGCGAATCTAAATAGCATTTTTGGATTGGTTGAATTTAATGCTGACGTAACGGATAAATTTGTATTCAGTTGACACCTTGATAGGTATCATAACTGACCGGTCAGTTTCATCCAAGCGTTGATCCTGTTCATCGTCTGAGACATGGTCTCAAAAGATCGATGGCCAGTTCTAAATGGTACAAATATTCGTGACGTGAGGAAAGGCGGCGACACGGGCGCAGGCATGACTTTGGATCTGGTGAAAAACACGCGAAAAGTTTTGAGCATTCGTCTATCTTCCCAACAGCTTTCGAAGTGATCTGTGGAGTTGCTTGATGTGCCGACCATACCTGTGACAGAAATGTTTGTATGTACATATTAGCGTTTAACAGCATTGGTCACTAAAGGTTCTATGGTGCCAACTAAACGTAAGGTTCAAAAAATGTTTTAAAACAATTAAGAAATCCGAAATAAATGCTAGAACGATAACCCCTTTTAATAAAATGGAAATATGTGCGTGAGTATGTAGTAACTGTTTCCTTCACTTCAGCACAATACTTGCCATAAGGCATCAACTAAATTAATGTTTGAAATATGCAAACTCCAAACTTAAATGCCACTGCCGTTTTGGAAGATAAACCCTTCAAAAATAATGTAAACATGAAGTGCAACCAAATAAAATGTGAAAGGAACAGATGTTCAAATTCTATGAAATGTATATGAAACGAAAACATATTCAAATTCTGTAAAATAAACATCAAAGAAAACAATCAGCACGAGCAAAATCCTTAAAACATCCCAAGATAAGTAAAAACAGTATTATTCTGTAAAATGTAAACACAAATATAGCATGATAAGTTAAACAATGTGGATATCTTTCTAATACTGTAGAAAGACGATCATAGGCATGAATTCCAGTGGAATGAATAAGTTAAAGAATGGATATAATTCAACTACAGTAGAAATATGATCATAAGCATGCAATGATAAAACAACATAATTTGAAACTTATTCTCTTTGACTTCATATATATACAATAATGTATATTTAAAGATAAAGTACATCTTAAAAAAATAAAACGTACATAACATGCATATCAAATTTTTTAGTCACATCTCATTCGAAGAATCGCAATGTTAAACATAATAAACAATACTCATGGAAAAATTATATATGAGCCGTTGCTGCTGTATATATATATATATATATATATATATATATATATATATATATATATGTGTGTGTGTGTGTGTGTGTGTGTGTGTGTGTGTGTGTGTGTTTTATTTCTTTTTACTAATGTCAGTTTATTCAATTTTGGATTTCGGTTATTATTATTTAAAAGCTTTTATTTAGATTTAAAACTAAGGCGTCATGGTGTACGTCATCATGTCAACATATTCTCAAAAGATATGGTTGACACGACCTTTTTGCTTGGGGCGGATGATTTCCATTCAGGTTTTGCACAGCAAATTTGATAAGAAATATGGAACTGTATGTTGTTGTTGTAGGCTCAATGCCATTTTTAGCACATGATATGCTATACATGGCGGCCAGTATAATAGGCGGAGGAAGAACCAGGAATAATCCCGGGAAGAACCACCGACCTACGTGAAGCTACCGGACAGCTTTCTTGGCTGGGCATGAGACTCGAACCAGCGCGGACAGTGGTGAGATAACATCGGTAAAGACGAACGTTTAGACCACTCGGTCACTGAAGGCCCTTAAAGTAATTAATTAATTAATTATGTATGTATGCATGCATGCATGCATGTATGTATGTATGTACGTACGTAAGTACGTATGTATGTATGTATGTATGTGTGTGTGTGTGCGTGTGTGTATGTATGTATGTATGTATGTATGTATATGTATGTATGTGTGTGTATTAGCGCTTAACGGCACATCAGCACAAATACTGGCTAGCTAGCGCCGATTAAAAATATTTCAAAAGACGTAAATGTTATGAAATGCGTGCAACAACTCGAGGTAGATAACCCTTCCAAACAAACGCAATCATAACATATTGCCATTTGAAGGGTATAATGTTACAATTTTGTAAAACTATAAAAAAAATGTACATTACTATATAAGAAAAAGGTACAATATTTTAAAAATCCTTAAAATGCTGCGTCAAAATATGTTGTATAAACCGCATTCCCTTAAAAGTGCATCAATTTGTCTGGTGGTATAGCATAAAGTTCCTTAATTCAGGTCATATAAAAAATTCTGTCTTATGGTGTATATGTCTATATTCGACAAGAATGTGTTTACTGTCAGTGGACAAACACAGGGCATGCAATCTGATCGGGGTTCAACTTTCGTCAGGTATGCATGAATCATATATGTATGTCCTTTACGAGACCGGAACAACACCGCCTCATCTGTTTATTATTTATGATGGTTGTCTTTTTCTCATCATGGATACGTGAAGGAAAAAGGTTTACGAAAAAGTAGATGATCATTATGCTAAAAGTAGACATTACATTTTCTCTCATAACCTACTGCTTTCCTAAACATGTAATTTCTATAACATTCAGCCTACTAAATGATAAAACCTTTCCTTGCAATGTACAGCAAGGAACTTTATCGGGGTTAGTCAATAGTCTTATTCTGAGCTGGAACGATGATTGTGAACAACTCGACACTAAATCTCAGTTGTAATGATGACCGTGATCAACTCGACATTAAATCTCAGTTGCAATGATGATTGTGAACAGCGCGACACTAAATCGCAGTTGTAATGATGAGTGTGAACATGCCGACACTATATCTCAGTTGTATTGATGATTGTGAACAACTCGATACTAAATTTCATTTGTAATGATGATTGTGAACAACTCGACACTAAATCTCAGTTGTAATGATGATTGTGAACAATACGATACTAAATCTCAGTTGGAATAATGATTGTGATAATGCCAACACTTAAATAATATCCCAAAACACGTAGTAAATAACTTCAAATAACATGTTGAGATTCTATGCTTCGAAGTTCACCTCTCTCTCTTTCTCTCTCTCTCTCTCTCTCTCTCTCTCTCTCTCTCTCTCTCTCTCTCTCATTAACTTAATATTGAGTATGATACGGCAATCATATCCAAACGTAATGTTATCTGTATGAAACACTTAAAGAAATTGGTAATTTTCACACAGTAAAATTCGAATACATTAGGGGAATATTCTCCTAAATTTTGTTCACCAGAAAATTAAGTCAGATACGCTAATGATGACGATGACAACAAAACATTTTACTCGCTGAGAACTACATGACCCTCTTCAGTGGTACCCTGACATTTAGGCAAGATCTAATAAATCTAGCATCAACATCAATACCACTTACCTGATGCAGCTCTTCATAAACAGCTAAACGTTTAGAACGTAATTTGAGAAACTGGCTCATGGCAAATCAGAACATTGATACCAGTACCCAAACAATGAAAGGACCATACCGACATTTCCACCTATCTTTGTATACCACTTAAATAATGTATTCGTAAAACCATGATAACAAAATACGAGTCATGGCAAACACTGACTACGGATCTGACAAGAAAGTCTTATTGGAATTATATCTGACAATGATAAGTTCTAAACTTCGTTATCGTATGATTGTCTACGACCAGATTGTAAATCTTACCTTCAAATGCATGATACAACATACAGTCAGTACTTAGACTATGTGGTAGCATTTAGAACTTAGCCTTCAGAAAGTCTCTGTTGCATACAATGAATGTGGCCTTATCTTAGACGAATGAAATTGTCTCCTCAGTATGCAATCAAACTATCCCCTGATCAATCCATTGCTACATTCTGTATTCACAAATCACTACCGTTGTTATCAAACCATCCCAACAAAGATTCCACCTCTGCTAATTCAAACAGCCCTCAGTAAATCCTCTCATTATCGTTTATTCAAGAAAATCGTAGCCTCCTATCGTAGCCATACGTTCTTGTATACAGACGGTTCGAATGATAAAGACAAAGTAGGAGATGCTGTTGCAACACCTCATTGTACCATCACGAGCCGTTTTTCTGATACAATTTTTACTGCCGAAATTACAGTCATACTCAAAGCGTTGAAATATGTTCCAACTTCTCTAAAACAAATTACATGATTTTTTGGATTCCCTTTCCACATTAAAAGCCTTGCAGAATCTTAAATATGACAACCTTTTAGCATTCCAGATATTATAGAAACATCATGTTCTTCTACAATCAGGTAAACGTATTCTATGCTGTTGGTTGCTTAGTCATATTTATATAAACGGTAATGAAAGATCAGAGAAAGCAACTGAAGCTACGCTGCAGGCACCCAATTTGGGAATGGAAATTTCCATATACCGACTTCAAATATTATATAAATCAGCATGTTCGTCTTACTCGGCAAAATACGTGGAATGAAAACTCGACAAACAAGCTTGAGACCATCAAAGCCATCACTGGAGAGTGGCGTCCATCGTATAGACAAAATCGGAGAGATGATGTGTTGTTGAGACGATAGCGTATCGGACATGCCTTCCCGACTCAAACATACATATTGATGGGTGAATCTTCATCGAAATGTGTATCCTGCCAGCGTTCACTGTAAGTTCAACATATTGTTGTCGAATACGTCGATTTCAACCCTGCAATACATTAGTCTTTTGAATTGTACTCCTTCATGAAGCTGTATAACGACGTACCCGCCCACGAAAATCGTGAACGTTTTAAGGGAATGCGGTCGATAGAACATATTCTAATTATGTTTTATGGATTGTACATGAATTATCTTCATCTTTTATTTTAGGTAAATTCAGATGAACTTGAACATCTTTAAATTATGTATTTGACCTCGTACTTAATTTCACATATTTTGGAAGGATTTTAATCTTTTTCAATTCATTTTTGCATTTTTCCAACTTCTGTTGGCACTACATCGCCACTTTTTTCTTGAGTTGGCGTGAAACACAACTACACACATACTGTCTGTATGTCCCGAAACCAAATTTAATTTCATGATATTTTACATACATATCCGTGCTCACCTAGATGCAGCAAATATCCATCTTGCCAACAGACGTTTCAAAAAAGATAGAAACAAGCGCAACACAGTACCATTTCGAGCCGGTAACCTAGATGAAGCTCTAACTTTTACCGCTAAAAATTACATCCAGTCTCAAATCTTACATGAAAACGTCTTAAAACAAATTCGTCATTATTTTTGAAAGTATTATAAAACCTTACATTTTACAATCCGTTAACATCCCATACCTGATGGAAACAGACCTTGATCATAATCGGGAGGAGTGAGAGTCCTATGTACAATTAGCAGCTTAATCATATGGGTATTAAGGGTAAATAAAATGGCAGGTGAATCAGTCAAAGCCCCACCACCACCATCACCACTATGCATGAAGCCGTTTCTGAATAAAAAAAATTCCGTTTAGTAAATATGGGTCAATCGGCATGTTTTGTATTCTTGGCGATACTTGTGGAATGAACAAACTCCATAAAAGCTTCGGAACATCAAACCTATTTCTTCATTGTGGCGTCTTTCATGTGGAATAAATCAGAGATGAGGTGGCATTGTACTGCTTGCATACCTGCCTCGTGTATACCTCGTGAAGGGTGAACTTCTACCCGAGTACATACCTTCTTCTTTGGTGTAACGAATTCCACCGTGAGAAACATCTTTATTAATTTATGGGTATTTTGTGTGTGAACTCAGATAAAAAGCATAGACTTGATGTGCCACCGTAGGAATCGCTCCGGTGGCCTAAGTGGTTATAGCGTCCGCCTCGGATGCGGGAGGTCGCGGGTTCGTACCCCGGCCAAGTCATACCAAAGACTTATAAAAATGATACTAACAGCTGCCTCGCTAGGCGCTCAGCATTAAGAGGTTACTTTTAAGACTGGTCGGCCTGGTGTCAGGATAATGTTACTGGGTGGGACATGATGCTGCCTGTCTGCGACATTATGCCCAAGTGCTTGACATCACTACAAACTGCCACACTGCAGACACCATAGCGGTATAACAGAAAATTTGTTAAAGCTACGTTAAAAATGACAAAAACACACTCCACCGTAGAAACCTTGGACCTTTCAAACAAATACGATTTATATGACAAATTTTGATCGGATATTCCAAGTTGCTTACCTTGTACGTTATCATTTAGTTTATATAGTTTTAAAAGAATTTTATGTTTACCTTTGATCTATTGGGGAGTATATGTGTGCCTTGATTTGGAACAGTTTATCTTCTAAACTCTTTTAGTAACTATTACCTTTGTAGTTTTAGAACTCAGCTCTTTAAAACAGGTACAATACAGTCAGAACTGTATTGACGTGAAATTAAACCCTATACATATACATTCATTCAAGATAGGAATTTATTTTCGTAAATAGCTTACCTGGAAATGTTTCAGATTTTACATCAAACTGCTGTATGTTTACAACTCGTAATCCCTGAAAAATTAGAAGAAAAAAATGCAGGTAGTCTGGTACACAATAAATTGCCTTTTGTTTATTCAAGGTAAAAATATTCACAAGAGCCTGTTAAAAACTTAGTCCCCACCCGACAAGATATGCATTCATAATTTATTCGGGTCTTATTAGAAATTTCTAACCACATACCCATAACTTTAAAATTTCATAAGTTCTAAATGGGTTTAAAATAAATGTTCGTACAGTATCATTTGAAGAAAGAAATTTTTCAAGATAACTATGTGCCTTTATCGATTTCTTGCCGCAGTACAAGCACTGAACCATTTTAAAAGATTGTATGAGGATGACCCCATTTGTGTCTACCTAATACGAGCTTTAAAGAATAAACTTTAAATACAAATTTAATCAGCCAGAAAACAAAATTAATCAAAACGTTTTTTTTTTTTAAATGTTCTTTCGCTCCTAGGATGCAAAGTTTACCAAAATTTATAAACACGTACATGACTTATAATAACCGAAACCATGCCGTTTAATCTGAAAGAATACAAACTCAACATTTGCCCTAATGTATGCTCGTTAAGCTTAAGGAACTGATGACTATTATTATACTGTGCATGCACTACGGTGCTCAGCTTATGATTGTTTTGCTTTTGCTGCATGTCTTTCCTTCTTATCTTGACAGGATCCAGCAAGTAAGATCATGTACGTCCGCACACAGAGGCAAGGGGGGGGGGGTGGTGGTAGGTGGGGCACTTGCAATAAAATGATCCGTGTTAAATGTATCAGCAAATCTGATGATTAATGTGCCCTGTTCCCGACAGCTTAAGCCTATTTCCTGGGACACCATTCTGGATGTGAAACTTATACACACTTTAGGAAAACAAATAACATAAATACATTTTTAAACAGTCCCCTTAAGGAGAGATCTAGAAATATATAATTTAATTGGAAAGATTAATTCGTGTTTCACTAACAGCCACTTGCATGGTAGTTTTAATTTTTACCAATTTTGAAAACGTTGACATGCACTAAAACTAAACAAAACTATTTTGCAGATGAAATGCTACAACCTTAGCTCTTCGCATACAGTCCGCAGATCATTTGAATGCGTGGAATTATATGAGAATAACACCATTTAAAAGTGAGATTCAGAAAAAATAACTAATTTAATGCTAAGAGTTACTTCGTACTCTCATTACCATAGTAGTCAATGGACAAGTTATCTTCGTGTTAAAACATTTCGTTAATCAACATAAATTTAAGAAGCTCTATGGAATACTCTCAGAATAACAGTTTAGGAGTCGAATCACAATCTCATATTTCGAAACAATTACATATTAGAGGGAAATATATTCATTTGCATAGAACGACTCCCTTATGCCTGAATGTTTGAGTTCAAATTCTGGATTCCGGAAATACCGGGAACGGTTTTATAGTCATGGCATTCCGCAGTGCATGAGTGAGGTTAATTTCGTGAGTTAAACTGCATACTTGATTTAGATGTATAACATTCCGCAGTGCATAAGAGGTTATCTGCAAAGATACAAGCGGCATATTTCATTTAGGCGTATGAAGTACCTCTTTCAAAATTCAGATGAGTAACTGGATTTAAGTACGATATAATGTACATCTTATAAAACGAAACTCACAACTGCAATTAGATTTTATGAGATTTGTTATGTTATCTTAATATTTAATCGTTTTCATATAAAATTATGAATCCAATGTAATCACCCTCCATTCGTGACGATGACCGCATGAATGTATGTCATAAGTCATGCGCATGGGAACAGCAACTTAACGTTACAACGCGCATTGTTTATTATTATTATTATTATTATTATTCCCCAGGTGACAATACATAAGTCAGCACCGCCGTCGAAATATTTTTGAATATGGCTATTGAAAAAGAAGCAGTGGAACGTAGTTTCACATGGAAAGCGAACGTAATAGGCTACTCAATCACACATATTCCATGGAGAATGATAAATGGACTTATATTTAATAGTTGTGGTGGATAATGTGTAACGTGGTTAAAAAGTGAAAACTTCCAGTGTCCACAGATCCTACCCAAAGACGATTACTGAAAGTTTAAACTCAATAACTTTCCCATTCATTTAACTTTGGAAAATGAGGAAAGAACAAGTCAGAGGTTTTCTTGACAAGGATTTCTCCAGCAACAAAAGCATGCCCTGTTTCAACACTCTCTCAGTCGTTATGGTCAGAGGAGCTCTATGTATTAAAACGGAACAAAATCGTCTGTTTAAATGATAAGATCGATTTATTGCTAGCTCATCCAAGGGGTAATGTCGATGTTATAGATAACCTTAAACAAGTCCATTGAATGACCTCAGAATCAAACAGTTTTATATTGGCGTGACATGTAAGCTGACATTGTTAAAATATACTGATTTTTTGCATCAATTTCTGCTCATCCTCCAATTGTACTACATTCTGCGCTTTCTATCTCCCTTTTTTTTTTACCAAAGATCATATTCTGCATATATTGGAGACGCTTATTAAGACGGCGTTTGTTACATCATTTTAAAAATTTCCGGAATTTAGGTTTAGCACTGACCTCTTTTTCAACTAATACAGACGAATTTAAATCACTATCAAGTATATAGGCTATACGGTATCAGAGTCTATTGCCTTGTAAGGCCTACAGTCCTAACCCACGTCAAGGAAAGGGTTTTCACTATCGTCAGTTCTTGGGAGGGATAATACCTGTTGATGTTGGAGCCAGGTTGCAATCCGTGTCAATGTTTCTGTCGAGCTGCTGAATTTTGCCCTTCTCAGCATATCTGGTGCCTCCGTCATTTTCGGTACAAACTCCTGCACCCCTGGTAATAGATACACAACCATTAACTTTCCAAAATGCTTGAAGATACTGCTATATTTAATTCATTGTTTGATTAGGAAATAAAGACTAGTTGGACAAGTTCACACAAATCCGTTAAACTTTTTCGCATATGCATGTATATCGGACAACACCTCTTCCAAAATGTTTTCTGCCCATTCCCACCCTATGTTCGATATTTGGACGTTTGTGTTTGGATGGAAGGTCAGAACGCTTTTTCTTCGAAAACATGGAACTCGCTGAAACTATGCAGTAGTGACATGGGGTAGACATTTTGTTTCGAACAGTACCCACCTGAAATCCGTAAGTAGAATATTCATTTTCTCATACAATACAATTAAATCATAATTATACCTTTAATAAGCCAACGATTATACAATATTTACAACTTGCATTCTGCGTTGCATCATTTCTAGTAACATAAACGCCAACCTCGAGGCCTACGTATTTAAATGCAAAATCGAATTATAATTAGCGTTTTCCCTACTCCGTCATGCGGTTTCAGGGATGTAGGATAATCTCGATGCATCCCCGCTGCACGTGGTGAAAAGCAACAAAGTGGAAGCAACCCGTTTCCACTGGACTGAGTCACGGGTCGATGAAGGAGATGGTTATTATAGCTGAGTAGTAGAAAGGGCCAAGTTTGCTGCTCAGATTCAATACACTATTTTGCTCTCAACTTCAACTAGACGGGTGATTAGAAGGGTCCGGTCAAGTCACGCTTCCAGTGCTATGTTCAAACCTTCAAGTTTATATGATCTGCATATGAATAAAGAGTAACCTGTGTGATTAAACAGAAGTGCAGTTCATCAAGACTTTTAAAGAAGATATCCGATGAGGGCGGTGGCTAGGGTCAATTGAGTGAAGTTTCTGTTTCGCTTGAGAATATCACACCGTCTGGCTCTCACGTGAGAAACGCAATAAATAAATATGTCCATGTGCTCAGTTCCGCGGCGGGTTGAGAGCACAAAAGACAAAATTATAACCTGATTTTGCGGGAAAACCATCCAAAACTCCAACCATTAGTTTTAGACCGGGTTTTCAAAGGATCAGAAATAATTCGACTTTGATGGTTGAGGAAATTTTCCGAGTCAGGGCATCATTGAATAAAGTGATGAGAACTAAACACTAACCATGCTATCACGATGTCCGATGGCTAAAACACACCGGGACTTAGCTACAGCGCCAAGAAGTGTTTTAAAAAAAAAAAAAAAACTTTGTTCGGGCCAATAACTGGTAGAGAGTAGCTACAAATCTCACAATGATACTCTACAACGCTCATAGCGGATTCTGGAGATATTCTCAAAAACATTGCCTCTTTGTCACGTGCCTCCAGCGGTATTTTTGCTAACACCGGAGAAGGTAGAATTTAATATTTAACTAGCTCTGAGTCCCCAGTCAGCACTGCAGACGGTCTAGGTTTATGAATAACTCAAGGTGATAGGTATAACAATTTAATAAATATATTTCTTCGACAAATCTCTCAATCGCAATCTCTTTTGAACAAATACAGTCAATGACCTATCATAATTGCCAATTACTATCTCATCATATGAACTTAAGGTCTTAAATGAGAGTGTTTCCCATCAGTGTTGTTTCTGCTACTCGTCTTTCCGCCTCTTGTTTCTCCTTCGGTACTTCCGGTACCCTTGGCTACGTGCTCTCCTAGCACTTCCGACACTTCCTTCCGGTACTGTCCTCCACGCTTCTTTGCGGCACTGCGTCTCCATATAAACTGCAGACGTCACAATAGGCCTCCCAAGTGCTGTCAATGTGTCTTCCTTAACTCCGATCCTCGGGTGTCGCCTCTCACACATTAATGCCTCTCAGCTTCTCTACGATCCATATCTGGCGACGTTCGCACATGTACTGATGGGAAAATGAACGTAGTCCGGACAAATTGCTTATTGAGACTCCGCCCTAGATTTGAATCTCTCACTTTCGATTAGATACACTCTGGTCTCTTTGAAAACTGCCCTGGGGTAATTTAGCACTTACCTGTTACTCCGCTTTCCGTTTACCAAAGCCAGAGATTGCTTCCAAGCCAGTCGTGACATCATAGACTGACTGCAAAACAAACAGAGGAGTCCCTGTCTTGACGGCCTGATGGTAGAATTAACTTTGAATTTAACCGTGCACGGGTCGTTGCGTAATGGTTAAACAACAGACAGGCAGTTTATTTGTGTACAGAATCGGTCTAAAGTCATAATCTCACATAATAGGTATCGACATTATCACAGGTGCTCTTAACTACGAATTAATTATAAGAAAATATGATTACACGAATCATGAAACATCAGCAAATT
Organism: Megalonaias nervosa; assembly: GCA_016617855.1. Classification (NCBI taxonomy): domain Eukaryota; kingdom Metazoa; phylum Mollusca; class Bivalvia; order Unionida; family Unionidae; genus Megalonaias; species Megalonaias nervosa. The sequence goes on along the minus strand of JAECUM010044179.1, from coordinate 5,076 downwards.
TTCCCCACAACGTGACATTCTCAATTCGTCAAGTTGTGTTGTTCGATATAGAGATGGCTGCAAGAGAAAACCAGTCTGTTCCAAGCGAAGGCAAGAGAGGCACAATGGTTCGTCCTGCTCTAATAAAATCTTCTGTGTGAATTGCCAGGCAGAACATTTCTAACATTCTAGAGTCTGCCCTAGGCTGAAACTGAAGGACATCCAGCTCTTAAAGCAGGACAAAGGCATGAGCTTTCTGTGGCAGGGAAATTTGTGGAAATCATATTTCCGTTTAACAGAAAATGGCAAATTCTGCGCCAGACAAGCCTTACATGGCCAGGTCAAAGCAAATTCAGGTTCATAAAAACACCAAAATCCGTATTAGCAACCACCCACCGAGAGCTAAGTAGATAACTCAAATACTGGTTGTGTCAGTAAATTAATAAAACAAATATAATGCAAAGAAAGGACAAAACCACCTAAATCAGGCCAGCTAAAGAGAGTAGAAAACGAATGGACCAGTGGTCATAGAGTAAATGTGACACAAAACACTCCCAACTCTACCATCGAGAAACCGGTTAGATCCGACACACCAAAAGAGCAGCAGACCTCATGGTAATCCATGCTTTTAACCAAATTAATAAAGATTAACAAATCTGCTAGACTCCCGAATAGATCTGAAAACCTACTAATCTCTTAGCAACTTTGGGAATCTACAGAGCATTGACACTGGCGAGTCCCTGAATATCGCACCAGAGAAAACTTTTGTATTTCCAACACTTTCATAAATATGTCTTGACACCATAACACAATGGAATTTCTACGTTTAAAGGTTAATATTGATCAAATTAGCCCCATATTCAAACAACTTGAACCAATGGCTATTTGTATCACCTTCCAGTGACTCAAAGCAATTTGTCTTGAGTATCTTTCTGAACGGTTTCTAGCGCCTTTTGTTTCACTTGGTGATTTTCACAGTATGGTACTTAGAGCTGGAAAGATATCAACGAGAGTGGGAAGAAAATAGAAGACTTTCATTCAAAAACAATATTTGTCGTTTTAATACAATCGATCTTTTTTCTTTGACTTTTCATGGGAAGTTGGCAAGTGGCAGGGGCAACTTTCCAATATATGTAGGAAGTATTATTTCCCAATCCTCAAGGGCTCGGGCTGAGATGGGAATTGAGCAAGGCAGCTTGGAAAAGGAATCAGTCCTACTGCGAGTCAAATCTGAGAGCTGATCGTGGATCCAATACTCCTCAGGTTTGATGAATGCAAAGACGTCATCCGAAAACGAAGCCCCCTTCAGTATTCCAATGATAATTCAACAACTAAAATTCGAATGCATACCGTATATACCAAGTTAAGGTAAATATTACCATTAGAGAGAGCAAGAGTCAAATACGTAGACCGTATCTCCATAGGGTGGGTTATCGTTCCTCTATAAAATCAGTAAGGAATATTATATTAAAACTCACTGGCTTAAAAGCGGAATTTTTTAACATTAAAAGAAATTAAAATGGTAACAACCTACCGGAAACCTCAAACATACTGGCCAAAACATCCTCGAATAAACCTCAAAACAAAATTATTCTGAAATCATTAGCCGTGTCAAACAACTGGCAAAAAAAGTTAATTTAATTTAAAGTCTTACAGTACTGAAGTTTGCACTTATCTTTTCACTGTCGTGGAGTTACAAGAATCTCTTGCTCGACACTATGACACTTCAGCAGGACCCGATGACATCTACTATCAACTTCTAAAGCATTTACTTGATACAAATCTAAATATGCTGATAAAAAAATTTCATTTGAGAAATGGAGACGTCACTCCTACTTGGCGAGAAGCAACAGTGATATCAGTATACTCAGAATGACCAACCCGGCCTTTCCAGCTATCGTCTCATATCAGTAAAACGCTGTACTGGCAAAAACAAGGAACTGATATAAAACAACAGATTACACTAGTATCTCCAATTAAAGAAACTCCTATCATACGTTCATTGTGGACTCAGACGACAAAAATACACCATCTTCTTTTACTTAAAGCATTTATTAGAGAAGCTTTCATGAAAAAGACCATATAGTTACCGTCTTTCTCAACATGGATAAAGCTTATAACACCGCATGGAGTACGACATCATAAATGATCTAGTCAATTTACGTCTCAGGAACCGCCTACCTAATTCTGTCTAAACTTTTTGTGAAGCATGGAAACCTCTGAGTTAATGTAGGCAGTACCATTTCTGTAAGTATCATCAGGATATGGGTATACCTCATGGAACCATAATGCCATTCACTCTATTCAACATCAAAATTAACAGCATATTGAAATGCCGTATTGCACGAAATGGCTGCTCATTATATGTTGACTTATGTAGCTGTTAAAGATCAAGGAGTAATCATACTATTAAATGTTAACTCCAGATACGCTTAAAAAGGTTTCAGAAATTGGCCGAAGAAAACGGATTCAAATTTTAGAAGCATGGAACGGTATGCACTTCTGCCGTTTTAATGATGACCCCAAAAGCTTCTCGGTGGTTGTGTTATTCCTGTTTTGGAGACCAAATGTCAAGGGCTTATTCGATACATCAGGCAAAATGTTAAAAAGCCCTGGATTTAAAACGAACCGTTGCAAAAACAGATTGGGGATTAGATCGGGAGATCTTCCGCCAATTCTACAGGTCATTTGTGAGTTCGAAACTTGACAATGGATCGACTGTGTACGGATCAGACTGTAAATCTTACCAACACATGCTTGTAATGACGCACATGCAGGGACTTAGACTTTGTCATGGGCACCTGCACCGTCCCTTTTCACAAGCAATTACTTTGAGGCAAGCAAACCTTCACTTTCTCTGAGACAAATGAAACTAGTTCTTCAGTATACAAAACGATCATCTAATCCATGAAACCTGTATATGGTATATGACGTAGCCTTTAGGATTAAATACCAAACCCTATGCGCTCAGAAACCAAAGATCTTTCTGCCATTTGGCAATTCGACCTCACCTGGAAGCAGCAAAATTGTGTTGCAAATATTGTACAATTCTGTATTCCTAAATCATTACCATGGCTATCAAAACCTCCTAAAACCTCCATTTGACCTTTGTGAAGTCAAACACTCCTGAAAACATCCTCTCATTTGTCTGTGTAAATTCAATGCAATCAGAGCCTCTCGTTGCATCCCATACGTCCCTATATACAGACCGTTCGAAAGATACAGACGAAGTTGGAGCTGTTTTGCAGCGGCTCATGTACCGGTTACCGGATTAAACCTAGGTTTTACTGCAAAAGCTATATTCAAAGCTTTTGACCACATTCAAGCATCTCAAAAACAATTTTCGCCATCTTTTCGGATTCCCTTCTAATTGAAAGCCGTGCAAAGCCTTAAATCAAACATCCCGTTGGGAACCCATAGCGAGGGCAAAAGAAACATAAAACCGTTAGAATGTCATTTTTTCATCTTATTACATGTATACAGCTGGATGTCTGAGATTATTTATCGGAATAGCAAACAAAGGTATATTAGTTCAGATTTCTCTAAATATTAAAAACTTTCTTCCGAATAGATGGTATTTTAGACTGGCATGGCATTTATTTTCCACTAGCCTTCAACGTGTTTTACCGGTTGTTTTAGTCTTTTTAACAAACAGCGTACCTAATAACCACACTTAGTGCACATTTCACATACCTACTTGTTCCTGGGCTGATTTTCCCTGTACATAATAAACTCGAATAACCTGGGTGTACCGAGTGAACTTTTCCTTGTTTATCCGCACCAGTGTGTCCTCTGGGTCAATCGTATTGTTACCGACATTGAATGCCTCAGACGCCTTTATAGCGGCAGTTTCAACGTTCAAAATTGTGCCTGTAAAATTATATATATATATATATATATATATATATATATATATATATATATATATATATATATATATATATCCAGTCTCCAACAAAGCCACAAGTCGAACGTTCTAAACATTTCCTTAATGGAAAAAAAACTATTCAATCCAGATTTCAAAATGGGGACATGACCATCATTCTATTACATTTATACTACCCATCGTAATCAGTGTCTTCTGCTTACAGAGCAAAAAGACAATGACAAACAGAATGTTGGCACTCTACCTTTCTTCCAGCAAATACTTCGAGAAAACTCATTGGTCAAACTCCACCTCCAATTACTATAATAAGGACTAAAAAGAACTAAAATAAAGGTCAATATTCCAAATTTCAGCTTGGAGTTTTAAATGGATACTGAAGTTATGCCAGTTGCCAGTTCTCCTATTGTAATTTTGGCTTGCGATATTCAAACGTTGGCGACGAGAGACCTTGTTCTTTTAAGGTCCCTTGCCACCTGATTGGCGTAACTGGATGAATCAAAATGGCAATCGGAACTCTTTGATAAACAAAACGTATTATTTTAGGAGACAGCGAAAGACAATATACATAGAATGGTAGCTTGAAACCATACAAGTCAAACGAAATAATTAGTAAAGCAATGTAAGATTCCAGTTTCCCACCCTACCAACTAACAACCCATGTGTCCTCTCAAACGAGGCCCTGGACATACAAACTACAAGACAATGCTGGATCAGACTGTATGATAAAAAACGTCATGTCGAGAAAGAAAAGCACAGAAATAAATTTAAAGAACACACACACACAAAAGAATTGGAAACTGGGAGAAGACACTGTCATATAGGTAATGCCAGATACACTTGAAACATTTATTTGACTTAATAATTTTTGCAATATACCAAAAAGTTTTGAGGATCCACTCCAAGTTTAATAGCTTTTATACAAAACACAGACAATAAAAGCTACACTGCAAATTTAGTAAATTCCCCGGGATCAGTTTTGTAACACTGCAGTGCTTGTGACAATCGGTTCGCAGAAGAACATCGACACCAACCAAGTCCAATATTGTATAAATTTCTTTTACAGTGACAACTTCTGTATTTCATCAGTTCAAAACGGTGACATGCCCAGACATTACTCACAGCAGCATCTATATTCAAAGATCGGGTGAATTGCAAAGGAGGTTTTTTAACCACACACACACACACACATCTATATATATATATATATATAT
>JAECUM010044178.1:0-20848 GCA_016617855.1 Megalonaias nervosa | reverse complement strand
AAAAAACAAAAAAAACAACATAACATTAAATATATCACAGTATGTGTACCACGTAACCGAGGAATTTACTGGTTTGCAACATTGTATCATTGATAAACACTGTTGATAAATCCTAAGGAAAGTGCACACGTATCGTTACGACGAACCATATTCTTGTAGGTTATTTGGTGTAATTTCTATTTCAAGGTTTTAATCCAGCCCAAATTCCTTTTCTCTCTCATTCCACATTTCTGCGCAGTTTGTCCGTTATGCTGGGGGAGGGGGGGGAGAACAGAAAGCAGAAAGGATTGTGATGAAAATGTGTACCATATTAAATTAATTTAGAAAACGGGGATTATTAATACTTTCATCATTATTTTTCATACATCACTATTGACTAATTTGTGGAAATTGATCATTGATCTAGAATCAACTGCAGACGCTCGCGAGAATGTTTATATATGCGTATTATTGCGCCATGGGCGGATCACAATTTGATATACCAATAGTATTGGTATATCAAATTGCTTTATACCAACACTTTAAATGCATGTTATTTGTTAATGTATGTGGTATATATATATAGGGGACAATGGGAAAATACATTACGGACCCACCCCCCCCGACGATATGTGGACAAGATTTATAGGGACAAATGGCACACCCTGGGGCGATATAGGGACAATGGGAATTTTGTATAGCGACAATAGGAATGGAACAGGTGGGATGACGTCATAGTACGGGTCACTTGCAACAAAGTAGCAAGTACCGTGACGTCATGCCAACTGTTTCATTTCTATACAAAGTTTTATGCATTCTCGTTCGTGTCTCCGGATAGTATAGTTTCTTTTATGCATTCGCGTCCGTTTCCATAGATTGATTAACATCAATATATCATATTCAAATGATACAACCTGCTAAAAAAATTTTAGGTAAGAGAATAATGTTTTTGTGAGTTAAACATAAATTATACAACAACTAAAAATTTTCTTTTTGGCGAGAAAGAATAAATCTTTTCGAGGCAATGGAGTGGCCCTGAACTTACTATCCACACAAACGTACGCGAACGCATAAAACACCATACCTACTATCCACACAAACGTACGGGAACGCATAAAAACACACCATACTTACTATCCGCACAAACGTACGGGAACGCATAAAACACACCACATGTATTATCCAAACAAACGGACGCGAACGCATAAAACACCATACTTACTATCCATACAAAAGTACGGGAACGCATCAAACACAAAATACATACTATCCACACGAACGAACGCGAACGCATATAACACACACTATACTATCCATACAAACGGGAAGAGAATTAAAAAAATACACCACATATACTATCCACACCAACGAACGCGAACGCATAAAACACACCATGCATACTATCCACACAAACGGACGCGAACGCATATAACACACTATACTATTCACACAAACGGGAAGAGAAGAAAAACACACCCATATCTACTATCCACACAAACGTACGCGAACGCAAACACACACACACACACACACACACACACACACACACACAACAGTAAAGGAGTGAGTGTTTATAGTCACACTACTCTACATTCACACGAATTGGCAACTTGAATAGTGTTTCTTTTCTACAGATCTCGTTAGCCCTGAGAAGGGCTGTTTTTGTTGACGGAGAGTGATGGCGATCTTTTTTACTGTCTAAGATTTCGTCCTCGTCTGGCGGCACGCTTTCCTACAGGATAAGGCCTGCTTCTGCGCTAAGAGAAGGAGAACTCTTTAGTGTCCACACGACAGTCAACAAAACCTCTGTCTGGTTCTTGCTGCTGCTGATGTTGCTGCTGCTGCTGTTGTTGATGTTTTCTCTGTTTCTGAAGTCTGTATTTCTCTGTCCATTCCTCTTGTTCTTTCTTGATTTCTTCTCTGAAGACCTCTTCTAACAGGTCTTGGGCTATTGCTAACATCCTGACATTCTATATCTCTTCATGCTTCGGTATCAGATTTAGCCTGACACGATGTAAATTAACGTAAGCTTCGTTCAGCTTGGCTAGTCTGGAAGGCATGTTCATAGATAGACGAGTCAACCATGGATGGCCAGACTGGAAACTGCCTCGCTTTATATGGTTCAAACGCGGACGCGATAGAAAACATCCCTACTGGATTTTTGTTGAGTCGGAACGCTATATAGCTCATGTCATGGTGAGGGATAGAGAGAAGTCCAAGAGCATATATTCACAGTGTTTTTTGGAGAGAAAAAACGACAGACACAATTTTTTAAAACACAACATTTTTTATTCAACCAACAACTAACAACTAAAAACTAACAAGTAACAATAATATCAAACAAATTATGTTTGACAAGGCTGACAACGTTGTGAAGTTAAGTTAGATTTCCACTGATGGAAGTCATGAGGCCATTCATGTACACTACGTTTCCTAGCTAAAGACAAAAGATAACCATAACGGTCACAAAACCATCGATCTACTTTCTCATTGTTTCTAGAAGAGTGACGATCAAAATAAGTCACTAAATGTTCTAACGGATATCCAAGACTGCGTTGATGAAGAAAATACACACAATATTGTCCACACACCATAGAATCTGTGCCTTGTAATTTCACATTATTGAATCGTGTCGTCTGGGCATTTCCTCTCATAAAGTCAATGATATCGTCTTCCAAAGGGGATAATCCATACGAATCAAAATACTCCACACAATCCTCTTTAGAGAAGTAAACGGCTACCCAGTGTGTTCCTGTGAGATGACTGTCGTCAGTGTTGATGACATAAGCTTGATGGTCTTGAGGTTTGCGATGAGGTAGTTCATCTTTAGCGCACACGACAGGATTCCAAGAAGCAGTCTATGAACTGTTGTTCAAAAGGTAATAAAGTTCCCAGGTATCCATTTTTTGTTTCGTTGTTTTTTTTCGCAGGTAATGATAAGTCATCAATTCAATTCTGACTTTTTGTTTGAAAAGCTCTGACAAGTAACCGTTTCATCGCCTTGTCTCCCAACTCTGGGCTTAGAGAGCTTCTATGCGATAGATTTCCAGAGTAGTCAATGGAGGGCAGGAATGATCACGCAAGCCTTTATACCACTCATGCAACACTGCTTCTTCCGAGATGAGATTCCAAGCCTCGTCCAGATGCTCGTCCAATTTTTCTTCTTGACTCATCATCATACATTTATCGTGTTGAATTTGACTGGGATGATCGTTTTGACATCCATAACAATATTTTTTACTCAATTCCGTAATTTTATCCGCCAGGTGTTTAGCAAAACAGGACACTAAATGTTGTTCTTGTTCTGGCCATCTGGAGGTGACCACTACGTCCTCTTTCTCTTTGTCTTGGGGTTCTGTTTTCACGCTATCCTCCCATTCCATTTAAAATGATTCCCTACCGTTCAAAGAGGGATAAGTGTCTTCCATAGTTTCTAATAGTCTAGAATGACTTCTCTCAAATTGTTGATTTCGATGGTATTATCGAATTCGGCATATAAGATGACGTTGACCATCTCGGAGAGAGCTTCTGCAAACTGAAGTTCCACACGCAGTTGACCGGATTTTATAGGGTGGAAATGTTTCTCGTCGCTGCCTTGGTCTGGAGTGAAATCAAAGGTCCACAAAGTGTAACCTCCTACATAATCTTCGTACGAAATATCGTGACTGGTGTTGGTTCCTAGTTGTCCGGTAGCTTTGTACAGGGACAAGTACGATCTCAAGTAATTCTTCTGGGCAAAGTTAGGTTCGAAGGGTCTGGTACACAAGGTCTTGCCATCTCGACTGACTTCGATCTTGGACACTCTGTAGTGCTTAAACTGGAAAGGATTTTGATAGTGGGCTCCGTTGCGGGCTGCATTACTGACGATGCCAACGACTAAACGTTTGGGTAGCTGTCCTTGAAACAGATGATCTTCGATCTTGGATCGGAGTCCAGCAGCAATGGTGAAGGTTTTCACTTCTACACGTCGTATCGGATACTTGGCGGTTATTCTGCTCAATGTGTGACTGATGTCGTTTCACGCTTTAGGTAACACTTCTACGCGGCGCACGTAAAGTCGGGCTTCTTGAATGATGGTTTTGTATTCGTTGGCATGAGCCATCAAATGGGAAGCGACACTGCTGCGATTTAATCTCAGGCGAATATCCACTCCGTTGAGCAAATACTTGTCTTGCAACCACATGTCCAAATGCAAACGATCTATCAGTTCTAAACTACGACCTGGCAGGATTTTCTTTCGACGGTCGTTAAAACCTACATGGTGAGGATTGTCATCGGCTGTCAGGGCCGTGTCGTTAAACGTGTCCTCACCTGCTATGTCATGTTTCCATACCACGCAAGCATCCAAATGAGTGTTCTTGGCCTCTTTTCCGTACGTCAAGAGATTTACTAGGTACGCTCGGTAAGGGTAAGTATCCATGCTACTGCTAGCCAGTTTGTTATTCAAGTACAAATCCACTTCGCTGAACAAGGAATGCATGAAATTGTTAACGGGAGCTACTCTGGCATCGGCTCCCGGATTGGTGTTGTCCGTTTTGATCACTTTCAGTTTCAGATACAAGTAACTGTTATTCAGATCGATGTAATCATCGGGTTGTCCTTTGATTTCAAACTCGATGCAAGCTGAATCCGTCAAAATGGAAACTAGATGAAATTAGACCCATTGGGATTCTTGCATCGTCATCATGGTGGGTGGCATGGCAAACAGATCCAGTTCCGACTTGGAACAAGCGCAAGACTCTCGGTGCATCATTTTCTTTTTTTTAATAATCAAAAACGTCTAACTCTCGGAGGTTTTTCTTTTCTTAGTCTTTCTAGCTCTAATGGTGTGAAGTCCTCTGAAGGGGTGTTTTCGTCGTCTTTTTCTGCCTTGTCCTTGCTGTGGCATCAGGGAAGCAGGAATGCCTGACTCGGCATCTCCCAGGGCATTTATAGGAGTTTCTCGTCGGCCCAAAATGCCTTTGCCCGTTTGAAGCAAGACATTTTTGCCTACTCTCAAGAAAGCTTCTTTAGGATTTTGTTTGTCAATGATGACATTTTGGAGAAATTCTTTACCTTGCGTCAACGCGGCATCTTTCAAGGCGTGCAATCCCCGTGTCACCATCGATTTCAAAACGGGGGCCACCTAACGAAAGGCTGATTTTAACATATCTGCTAAACCATGTCCTCGCTGTCGAGCGACTCCTTGGTACACAGGATACATGACTGACAAAAGGTTAGAGTAATCGTTTTCGAAAATGGAGTTTCCCTGTGACTTTCCCTTTGGTGAATGAAATATTTTGTCCCAGATCTCCTTTTATAGTAATGTTGACAGTGTCGAAATATGACTTAATGAAGGGAAAATATTGAGGATGTACAAATTCGCGGTGAACGTGATAGGTGTTTCCACCTTCCTCGTCAGCATTCGTGGCAGAATCCACTTTGAAAGGAATGACACGCAGTAACGGTACGGAGGTGTGTCCCACCACGTTGTACTACGCCACATCGAGTATACAAAAATCAAATTCAGTCCTTGGTTCATTTCTACAGGGAATCTAAAATATTTCACAAAATCCGAGTTACCGGTCACGGCTGGTATTTCGTTTGTAATCTTGATCAGCCTGGGGTCTCCACCCAAAATGTCATACAATTCAGGACAAAATGTAATGGCCAATACTTTGTCCTCTGAAAATTTGATTAGTAGGCGACGAGCTATTTTGTGGTATTCGATCGTGACACTTTTTCTGGTTTTCTCCAAGACTTTACCAAACATGGCATTGAACCTGTCAGCAATAGCGTTCACCAAATGTTGACCACTAAAATAATAGCCTGGCGGAATTTTCAAGCGATAAGTGGTTCGTTTAGTTTTGGAGTCTTGTGATTTCACAGAGTCACCTACACCGCTGCGTTCATCCAAGTCTTGTTGCACTTGCTCGTCATGAACTTCTATCGTAAAAGTGTTTTAATTTTCGACGATGCTTTTGATTTGTGTAGGGTGAATCATTTCCACTAAAGCCACTTCCCAATGGGCTTCGTGATCCAATTGAATGGCCTGAGGTAATTTGGCCGTGTAACAGCATAAGGTGTTATTGGGAAACACCTCCATGGAACTGTCACTGGGTAACGTTAAGTAAATTTGGTTGTACATAATTCCACAGTTCTAGTGCCCGAGGAGTCGCTGAAAGTCAGAGGAGTGTCTAAAAGAGGATGGTGAGGGTGACTGTTGGAAGGGGGACTAACGTTGGACGCAAAACTCCCGTTGTTGTTCCCGTTAGAGGAATATTTCAGAGACGGATTGGGAAGAAGGTCACCGATGCAACTGCTGAGTAATATGGTCCACAATTGTTTGTCTCCTTGTTGCAAACTCAGAATGGCAATGGCAGTACCGATGACACAATACACCACAAAGATTTGGCAGAAAAAGACGATTTGCGTTTTAGGCACAAGTTCTCCATACCACACCCACAAGGGTTGCTTTTGTATATCTTGCAGAGAAGAACTGGGCGATCGAATGGTCACTGCAGTAGCTGAGGCTGTGTTGAAGGGCATGATGGTCACTTCTTTTTATAGTCGATGATTTGCGAAGCGTCGATCCAAGTGTCAAAACTGGGAGGATATCCTATCCAATGTACTTTGACTTCTTTGACACGTCGTTTTCCCACTTTTCGGGTTCTTCGATCGATAATGCTTTCGATCTCGTACACGTCGTCTTCTTTTTTGATCACACGTTGTAACTCGGGCAAGTAAAACGTTCCTTTTAATACTTCCCCGTTCGAGTCCTCTAATTTATAGACGGGAGGATGACGGCCACGTACACGTTCGGTGACACGAAACAATTCGGTGGTCCAGTTGGGTAAGTAACCTTTGTCGAAAGTGCGTTTGGTTTTGCCAATGCGCACCCAATCTCCTGCTACCAACAGTCCACCTTTCTTTGGGACAGTCACTCTTGGGACGTAGCAAACAGACGTTCGAAGACGGTTACTTCGTTGGCGGGAGTCACTTCTTGGGGGGCACGTCCGATGCTTCGATGGTAAGATTGGTTGTACGATTGGACTAGGTGTGGCAAGACGGCGATGTACTTAAGAGTGTGTTGATGCGTAAAATATTTCCACATGCGTTCTTTCAAGGTGTGTTGAAAACGTTCCACGATTCTGGCTTTGGTTTCGGGATTCTCGGTGGTGAAAAAAATGAATGTCACGTTTCTTCAATTCTTTTTGGAAAGTTTGCTTCAGAAATTCAGTGCCCTTGTCGGTTTGCCATCGAAGAGGGTGACGCCCGCTTTGTTTCAACACCAGTTTGAGGGCTCGCACTAACTCACTGCTCGATTTGGAAGTCAATGGTACGACCCAAGCAAATTTGGAAAAGACGTTGATGACACAAAACAAATATTTGTAACCACGATTGTAGGTGGCCAAACGAGAGACATCGGCTAAATCGGTTTGCCATTGATGATCGATGCCCTCCACTCGGGTGCGACTTCTGGAAAAGTTTCGTCGAATGGGTTTGTGTAAGGTGTACGTGGCTTGTTCTTGTAACCAGCGTTGCACTTGAGGTAAACGAACACTTTTCAGTCGAGTTTTGGCAGCACGATGCAATTTCTGAACTCCTCCGTAACCTGCAGGATGGGATGGATCATAGTAAATGCTGGCTAACACCTTCTCCATTTTTTTAATAAGTGCTCCACTCTTCGCTGATGGTACTCTGAATTGATTTAGAAACGGCTTTAGTCTCCGATGTGCCACAGGAGTAGAAGTCGAAGTTAGTTATGGTGGTAGTGGCGGTGGTGGTGGTGGTGGTGGTGGTGGTGGTAATGGAATGGCTTTGGTCTTCTTTCCTTTTTTACTTCTGCTTTCCATTCTTTCTTTTTTACTTCTGTCGAAGGTGGAGTGGACTTCATTATTTAACCCAAGCTTTAAGTTCTTCTCGTTGGGGTGTAGGGGAAGGGGTCAACAAGGACGCTGCAATCTTGCTAGGGATGGGAGCTGCTGACGGTGTTTGAAAGACTTCTCTTGCCTCTTCTTCCTCATGCAACCGTGGGGCTGCATCTGTCTTGACCACTGGGGGTGGTAGTGGTGGTGGTGGTGAACTTTTCATCAGGGCCTTAAAATCTTTCAGAGGTGGCTGAGCTGTTTCGTCTAAAGCTTTCTGGTGAAAGAGTTGCAGTCTTTGCAACAATAGACCGTACCGTTGCGATTTTTCCGTTTCTGACAAATCCCTGCGATCCATCAATGATTGCAATTCGTCTTGTAACTGGGATATCTCGGTCAAATGAGGATTGAGAGGTAAATGCGGGGTTCGTTGTTCTTGCCAACGATGGTATTCCATCCATGGTTTGTAAGGCACAAAAGCCAGTTTTCGTCCTTCCATTGGATTTCAAGGGTCACGTCTGAGATCTTTTGATTTCAGAGATCCCTTTATCTTCTTGACCTTTTATCTTCATCCCAGGATTCTTGACATTGTTCTCAATACTCCTTAATTTCTTCTTCGACTTCTCCTAACATGTCGTCAAAAATAACCAAATGGGTTTGACTAGGGTCAGACACGATCCCGTCGTCTTCGCCAGGAATGCCATCCACAAAGACGATGGAATCGCCTTGACTTTCTCGCAGAATGCTGTACGCCGATTGCCACTCTTTGTAACACCACACGATCCGTTGTGGTAGACGATCGATCAGATGATGTTTATGTTCAATCAAACATTTGACAAATTCGGTTTCGCCTGAACCGCTAGGTCCAGTAATGAGCATCATAAAGGGATGGCGAAGATACAAGGCGTCCCAACTGGCACGATCTAAGTGTTCGTCGATGACTTTGAAAGTGGAGGAAGAGGGAGCAGAGACAGTAGAAGTAGCCATAGTAGTACTGTACTGATACGAAGACAGACAAGACAAGAGTTATTATACTTTTTCAGGACACGTTTATTGTCATCTTTAATTGTGAACAACACGAAAGAGATAAATACATAAAAGCCAAATGATTAAGTACATGAAAAAAAACACATCAAAAAGATCATAGTGGAATATAAACAAGTCTCTGTACAACATTTTTGGTGATCAAGAGGTGGTATCGTAGAAACAGTGTGTAATGTTCTTAGAGTCTCTACACTATGTAAAGTCACACAGGGGTCCTCCCGGAATGGCCTTTCGGGGATGTCAATGACGGTCCTGTCCTGTCCTGAAGGGAGTGGTTCTTCTTCTTTTGGTACTGTCACTAACATAATCTATTGGTCTTAGACGTTGTCCCTTTTTATATGTTGACCAATATCGATGTGACCGTACGGTAAAGTGAAGTGGTTGGGAAGTCTCACTCGCTTCTGGTACACAATTTGATACACGTTTTCCAAAGGCCGACTGACAATTTGGTGTGTGGGTAAACGTACAATCTTGTGCGGTTCGTGGGTGGTCACTTTAAAATTTCCATCCTGTCCAGACTGCAGGGCTTCTTTCAAGACACCAAACTTCACCAGTCGACTGGTGCGATAATTGAGAGTCAGTCCTTTCACTTTACACTCCGTGTGTACTTCTCTTTGAGGGTCACGGTATTCGTAGCCGTAATTATTGGGACTGCCACTTGCACAACTTAGAATCTTGTGTTCGGGATGCTCGTCCGTCCAGGCTCCTAAACGGTCTCCTTCGATGACAGGGTGAGGTTGACCCAGACGATCGAAGTAGATGCAACTGTCCGTGTCAAAATACAGCACACGATCTTCTAACAGTTCTAAGGCTTCGTACAGTTTTAAGCGAGCATGGGCTGTCACGTAAGCCGCAGTGATGACATTTCCAAATTCGTCGGCTTCTACAAAGTCCAGTTCTTCTTCGTAATTGACTAAGATCAAGTCCTCATGAACGACGTCCACGTGTTTCATGTGTTTGGTTTTGTCGTGAATCATCTGGAAGTAGCGGGAAGGTTCTGTCAAATACTCTGTCTTGGGCAAACACGGTCGTTGTGCCATTTTACCCCACAAACAATTTAACATCACCTTGGCAAACGATCGCCTTCCTTCGTTTTCCTCAACGTGGTCTAAAGTGATGCCTTCCTGCTCCCAGTATTTCTCTTTGAATTTTGTTTGGTCTTCGGGAGTGTGGCACCAGGAAGGATAGCCGCTAGCTTCTTGTTTCAGTTTCAAAAAGGCATTCACGTAGTCTGCGAAAATGCCTTTTAGTGTCTCGTCGCCCTTGTGGTATTTATTTATTTTTTTTTTGGCTTGGGAAAGTGGTAAATTTCGTACACTTCTAACAGTTGGTATCCCAGGTCCAGAGCTTTAAACAATTCCACGCTGACCCACATTCCCGTTAAGGCGCGTTCTTCCTGGTTGTGCTGACAAGGTTGGTCTTGGTTGCACGTTTCGGCACAAGTACGACACAAGGGAAACATCAGTTTTCCTTGGCAATAATGTGGTAAAACGGGATGATACAAGTTTGTGGGAGGCAAGACTTTGCACTTGGTCAGTCCTTCGTATTGTCAAATGTTTTCCACGTCGATGTGTTCCGTCAGCAATTGCGGGTGCCCTGCGGGAAAGTGACAATATTTGCACACGAACGGATACAGCGAACACACGTCCAAGTATTTGATTTCTTCTCCTTTCTCCTCGTCGGCTTGGTACAGCAAACAGGTGGCATGCGTCCGTCTTCCGTACAAGCTTTCCCGCGGGTTCAGTGGGTCCACCAGCTTGTAACTTTCCACGATGCGCTTAAACTCGGGATCGGTTTTCAATCGGTGATCGTACTCGTGTTCCCACATTTCCACCACTTGGTATCCTTGCTCTTCTAACTTCAATCGCCGCTGACAAGTGGCCTCGTACAAGTGTTCCATGGTCCGTTGTAAAAACTGATTTTTAGTGTCACGTTGAGGGTAGCAAATGGGACAACCGTGAAATAAGCACCCGTTAAACTCGTACACGATCTGGGATTTTCTAAGTCCCAGCCATCCACTGAATACCTTCCGATGGTTTATTCGCCTCCTCCATTGCGGGCATGTTGAATCCATTTGTTTTCCTTGTCGCACAAGTAATGTAGCCAGCGTAGGGCTTTGGCCGAGTATTGACGTTTGACAAAGTTCGTCGTTTAAGGACTGATGAGAGCCAATGTGTTTTCGGGCATGAATCGTTGGCGGTACACTAACGAACAAGCTTTGGCAATGGTGCAGGCTTCCTTCAAAGGGTCGGTCCCTCCGTGCTCCATGAACAGTTCTCGAAATTTCCACAGCAACGCCGTAAAATGTCCACGTCGGAACGACAATATTTTAACATTTCTTCCTGAAAGTCGAAAGGGTCCGAGGCGTGAATGTGGTACCAAGCTTAGAAAGCTTCTCGTTGTTCGGTACGCATGTTGTCGGGGTCGTAGTAGCGAGCCTCAGGCAAATGGGGTAGAACGGCGTGTTGATTGGCTTCGGTGTTGAAAAAGTGTGGAAAATAGCCTTTGGCCATTTCTGTCATTCCATACGTTTTAGGTATGCGACTCAAAGGCATGGCCAAGTAACTCATCGAATCTTTAAACTGCACTTGTCCCACTTGCATGGAAATGATTTTGGCTCCGTTCAAAGTGACTTTCGGACGTTCGGTACTTTGTTCCGTATAGTATCTCAAAAGAAACTGTCCATATTATCCCGAGAAATTGTGAGCCATCACCGTGGCATAGCGATGACAATCTCCGTAACGTTCGATGTCTTCTTTACTCCACGTCTCGTCGATAGGGTCTAAGATCCATTGGGCGAAATCGGCCAATGTGTTCGGTCCCCGAAAGATTTTTTCAGGTCCTGCAGGAATCTTGCTACAGTGAGGTCAATGAGTAAAGATAGGCTCTTGGATGCATTTCTCACACACTCGATGAGCCACGCAGAAATTAGGAATGTGAATGCCAGTCTCTTGCATGCATTCGAAATCGAAAAAGATGAAATTCCCTTTCTTCTGGTCATTATCTTCTTCTTCATATTTGGATTGGTATTTTTGAATGTAGCATTGGTGTTCCAAGTCCACGATTTGGTGACAAATGTGACATCGCTTCTTTCCTGAACATACGTGCGCCTTGGCACTGTTGGTACGTATGCCTTGTCCACAAGTAAGGCACAATTTCAGGAGTTGACAAGCACATTTCTGCTGTGAACCTTGCGTCTTTAGATGTTGTTGGTAACAGACAGGGCTGACAAACGCTGCTGACAAGGTGGGCAATGCACTCGTCCTTGTCCTTCGTCATGACAGGGTTTAGAGGCCTAACATCCCTCACATTTCTATCCACAATGCTTGTATTGCTCTCGATTGTTATAGGCATAGTCACATTTCTCACAGTAATACCCGTATCCCAGAAATGCAGTGATACTGGTAATGGCATCGAAATGTTCATCGTGATGATAGACGTGAATGTATTTTCCGTCCTTGAAATCTTTGCCTCGAAACAACAGAGGTCCGCTCACTTCTTGAGGGTGAACTTTCAAGGTGTAGCGTGGAGCCAAGACGTCTTGCAACTTTTACATTTCAGGAATGCCACAGGGTGTGTCTTTGGATATCCCCGCTTGCTGTAGCAGCAGTTTTGCTTCTCTTTGTTGTTTGGCTTGGCTAGGTTTTCGAATAGTTTGCCAGGCTCTTTTCCATTCTGCCGTGTCGTTCTTGTCGGCATACGTTCGTCCCACCACGATGGCACGGGCTAAACACATCTGGTCACGAGTGTTGTTAATTGAACGAGGCTGCGCTTGATGCTGAGAAGGTTGTCTACCAATAACACCTTTTTTCGTTGTCCTGTCCTTTGTGGAAGAGACACGTGGGTCATGAACAGTGTCGCCTTTCCGTCGGTGATGTTAAACTTGTCGTTGGATTGTTGCACGTGTTGAATCTTGTCCATGACTTTGGAAGGTGTCAATTCTGCTGGACTTCTAAACTCGATCGAAACGTGGGACTTCAAACTGTCGTGATGAATGGAAAGTCTCAAGCGATCGTTTTCTTTGGCTTCGCATTGCTGTTTCAGTGTGGTTAACAAAGAATCCCACACATCGGTGATGAGCCCTTCTGCTTTCTCCAGCGGTACGTCTGACTTGAAATCTTTAAACTTCACCGTGTACATGTAGGCTGTAGTTCTAAATTGTCTGGAGAAGCGTTTGTCCGTCTCTCGAATTTGGTCATACTTTTCAGGGTTTACTGGTGGTGATGGTAACCTCTGATTGCGTGTAGACTCTCTGGGTCTGGATTCTGGTTCACTCATCTCATCTTCAAAATCGCTGGCATGAATTTGAGCCTAGACTTCAGCTACTGTGCGAGGCAATAAATCAAGTTTGTCTCTTACTTTCTTCTCCTTTCTTTACGAAATCATGCGATCGTTTCATCTTGACTGCAAAAAGTCAAATGACTACATTTGAAACGCCATAGACCCCTATATATCTATGTCAGACTAGTGTATATATAAAGGGCTAGTGCCTTCCCTCTCAGTATTCATTTCGCTCTCAAACCGACCAGCACGATGGAAGAGCCCACACAAATCGAACTTCTGATCAGAGCTTTGCGAGGTGTCATACGAAAGTTTTCTGCAGACAAGCCGACGGACTACTCCCCCTCCTTTTGAGATAAAAGTCAAGATACTTGCTATATTTGTCAGAAGAAAGGGCATTGGGCTACAGAATGTCCAGATCGTCAAAAAAGCAAGACCAGTGTCAAAAGAAACAAAAGTCAAGATACTTGTTATCATTGTCAAGAGAAAGGACATTGGTCTTCAGACTGCCCTAAGAAACAACAGGAGCAGGAGGAGAAAGAAGAAGAAAAGGTGCCCTCGGCAAAGGAAGAACCCCGACACGTCCATAAAGAGAAAACAGAAAAGAAAAGAAGACGAGAAAAAAGTCAGGAAGAAGAGGAGGAAAAAACTGTGAAAGTGAAGAAATTCAAAAAATAGAGAGAGTGAAAGAAACAAAGACAAAGAAGAAGTCTATGAACTTTTTTAAAAAGTGTTGTGTTCTGTTGTGAATTGGATTGTAAATATTTGTACCAGAATAGACCAGACTGATAAAACGTAAGTGTCTCCTGGTTTTGATTTTTTAGAATAAGGGCCTACACTCTCGCACTCACACACATACATCATAATGTTAAAAAAAATAATAAAAGGGATTTTGAGTTTTAATTGATTTTGGGAAAATGAATATTATCTCTTTTCGAAAGAAATGAATGGCCCTGAAAAGGACAGTTGGGTGATTGTTTTTTGTTTTTTTCTTAGAACAAAAACAAAAAAACAATCACCCAAAGGCCCTTTTCAGGACTACTTTCATATGCCTCGAAAAGGTATTTATTCTTTCTTGCCTAAAATATTTTTTTATTCGATTGTATAATTTATGTTTAACTCCCAAAAGAAACTTAGTACGTTTTCATACTTACCTGAAAGTCGGTTGTATAATTTGGGTAGGATAGATTGATGTTCATCAATCTATGGAAACGGACGCGAATGCATAAAACATACTATACAATCCACAGACACGGACGCGAATGCATAAAAGTTTGTATAGAAATGAAACAGGTAACACAAACGCGAATGCATAAAACATACTATACTATCCAAAGACACGAACGCGAATGCATAAAACTTTGTATAGAAATGAAACAGGTGGCATGACGTCACGGTACTTGCTACATTGTTGCAAGTGACCAGTACCGTGATGTCATCCCACCTGTTCCATTCCTATTGTCGCTATACAAAATTCCCATTGTCTCTATATCGTCCCAGGGTGTGCCATTTGTCCCTATAAATCTTGTCCACATATCGTCGGGGGGGGTGGGTCCGTAATGTATTTTCCCATTGTCCCCCCATTGTCCCCTATATTGTCCCATTAGCTACTTTTTATATATATATACATATATATATATATATATATATATATATATATATATATATATATATATATATATATATATATATATATATATATATATATATACATATATATATATACACACACACAGGCCAACTGAGGCTGCTTTGCTGGTGTGTTAAGAAGTGGAATAGTGTGAAGACGTCCCCTACAGTGTAGCAGTATGACCACCCCACCAGAGCAAGCACATTTGGTTGTATTTCGTTTGACAGGACAGAGCCAGGCCAGGTAACCGGAAAAGAGCAGAAACAAGGTCTTTCGTCAACCAAAAGACCAGCACTGCAAAGCCCGTACACGAAACGCAGAGACTGATGATAACTCTTCTTTCATCATTTCGTACTGTCGTTTCTCTCTGTCGATCTCGATCGGATTACGACGCGACTCTGCGACCCAGTTGGTGACTCGACGACCAGAGGAAGACCAGTCGGCGACTCTGCGACACGTTCTGCGACAAGGTCGGCGACTGCGACCAAGTCGGCGACTGCGAGCAAGACTGTGACACAGTCGGCGACAAGAAGCCAGGAATAAGACGGTATTCAGCTGAGGCAGAATTCTGTCACAACCTGGAGCGCCAGTCCTCAGACAGATTCACTGGGGTATCACCCCAAATACAAGACCTATCCTAAAGAACCCGATGTAGCGAGACTAGGGGTAGTGTAGCCGAGGGAGTATTCCGCTACAATATATATAGGAGATAATTTGCGACCTCCGAGATTTCGACTGCCTAGGGGCCTCCACAAGGTTTAATCCGGCACTCTGTGTGTGTGTGTGTGTGTGTGTGTGTGTGTATATATATATATATATATATATATATATATATATATATATATATATATATATATATATATATATATATAAGATGTCTGTTTATCAGGTTTGCAAAATAAATCACTACGTTAAGGTTTCGTAGACTTTTCTAAAATGGTACTATTGTCAAAATATAGACCACACAGCCCTATCCAAATCATTTAAATACCGAAGAACAAAAACTTGCTTCCTCATTTACGTGATCAAGTACCAATTTTCTTCTTTCACTGAAATCAACATTTCTTCTGTAATCCTCAAGTGCCGTGTCATGTCGTTTTCTTTTCTTCATCTGCTCTATTATGATCAAATATATTAACCAGAATATTTCTTCTTGTGGTGTGAAAGTATTAGCAATTGCTCCTGGATTACTTCTACTGCTCCTGCGTTTTATTTATACTGAACTGTAAAACCTTTTGTTACTTCTAAACTTAGATATTAACGATCAACAATAGTATATCAAATTCCTTTAACGGAAAAAATAAAACATTTTTGAGTCCCTAATTACATGCTTTTTTGCCTACCTTAGCAGCAAGATTTAAATTATTGGCCAGTTATCAAATATAAAATTCAAACTCTAGCTTTGATGATTAAGTTTTCAAAATTTGTATATATGTATATAATCCAGTATTATAATAAGCATTTGTAGGAACTTCCTGTATTTTGTCTTATATGTAATGGATGATTGATTATTTCTGATTCCATAAATGCTAACTTTGTGTCCGATGTAATCTCAGAATTAAAATAAACTTTAAAACTACATGTTATCGTCTATCTTCTTTGTAATATACAATAAAAGTACATAATTTGCCTTCTGATATAACCTAATGTAAAATACTTTATGCTTAATGAAAACAAAGAAGCAACGTATTTCCATATATTTCAACATTAAATTTAACAGCTAGATTCCTAACTTTCGGGGATGGAAGTCAGTGTCAAGTTTTGTTAAGTGGCTGAAAAAGTGAGTCACTATAAAAACCAAAAATTACACTTTTCCCCATGCAGAAGAATTATCAAATATCTTTGCTGTTCAGTTTACAATCAAAACTTTTCTATGATGCTGTTTTGATACTGGATATGAGATGTTAGGTCTTGGGTTCTAGTGCTAATTTTGTTACCAAATATATACACATTAATTTCTTACGATAATTTTTATTTTAAGTAAAATTCCCTAATATTTATGTTGTATGGAGAAATTAGTATGTTTCCTATGATCATTTTATAAACATTAGAGGCTTTATATTTTTGGGCTTGACTATAAATATTAGTAAAATAAAATGATTATTACACGATATTATGTTACACGAGGCTGCTACTGGTATGTGCAACAATAAATGATGCTATTAAGAGCTGAATATTTACGGTTATCTCCCCTCTGATGATTACTGAAAGAAAACATCTACAATGAGACTGAAATATCAGTTTCTACTCATTTGTTTCAAAGTAGAATTTATCGCTATTTAAATGTCTTTGAATTTTGAACCCTTTTTAACACTTATGTCGGAAAAGAACAGAAAAATTTTAACAAATTCTAGACAAGGAATCATATATTTCCCACAGAAAATGGAAGGTGGCAAACTTTTGATACATGTATATCTGCAAAGAAATGTTAATTATGCTCCCGATAAGATATTGTTACGAGTCTATGCTCTTAAAATAAGTACGAGAAAAGAGTGAAGACAACAAGCTTTGTAAAATTTAACAAATAATTTGTTTCCCTAGAATACAAAGTAAAAAAATAGAAAAAAATAACTTAACGGTATTGCGAATTAAATCCAAAAAGAAAATTCCAAGAATTAAAGACACAAGTCCTAGCAATAAAAAGTCCTGAATAAAACTCAGTTCAAGTCCCAAAGAGATTTAAAATTGAAGGCGATGACGTGTCTGTTATAGCCTGCGTCTCTTGCTGAATCACAGAAATATTATTCCAGGTTTGAATTAAATATAAATTCAAATGAATGTCTTTAACCAAGAATTTTGTCAGAGCAATTTTATATTTCCAAAGCACAACTGGTAAAATCTTCACAGTCAGAAGATGATATAGTTCTCTGTTTGACCTCGAGTCAGAAATTAGCATTTTCTAAAAACAACCATTACCTAATGGAAAATAACTTTATAGCATGATTTAATGAGCCTTATTTATTTAAAACATAAATACCCTATAAAATTCACTTTGGAATCCCCAAAACCCTGACCCAAGTCAACATGTTTACCTGAATAATAATTTGGTCAATGAGCTCATACCCATATCGAATAATGAAACTATCATTAGTCGTTTACATCAATAAAATAACAACAACAAAAAAATTGTAAAAAGTCAATAAGGTCAAATAGAACTGAATTCAATTCTGGACAAGGTCAAGTCCAGTAAACAATGTTACATTACAATAACATGTAATGAAATAAAAAAATTAAAGTAACAGACAAACAATTAATTGAATATACTTAACACTATAAATAATAATTTTCAATATCTTGTTCATTTCACTATCCTGTTCTATGTCAACATTATCCTGACATAGAAAAGCAATATATAAGTAAGAAGTATATCAACATTTTAATGCATACAGATTTGGTGAGTTGCCTAACAATACAAATGTTAATGTACATTTTAGATTAGATAAAATTATAAAACAAATATTTTAATTATTATGTTTTCATGTCAACTTAAGTTAGGCATATCTGTCGTACTTATTCTTATGATTTCATTTTTATATCCATGATATTGACCATGATATACCTCTATCCCACCTTCTCTTATATACCTTTTATCACACATTAGTAAATTGAATTGGTGCATAATAGTATATGTATAATATTAGACCTGATTTGGCAATAAAATTGTGTTCTTTTCTGTTCTTCTTACGACACAACAACTAACTGGAACATCGTGAAAATCTAGAGCTGGTTGGTGTAGTCAGAAATACGAGTGTTAGGGGAGGGTGATATGGTTTTGGGACCATTTAACCTTCGCAGCGACGTAGCAGTAGCAGCCGCCAAAGCAACACACGCAACTTGGGGTGGGGATGGGTAATTCCCATTAAGCAACTGTTTTACATCATGAAGGAGAACCGGGAATTAGGCTTGCGGGGGCGGGTGGGAGAGGGGCAGAATTTCTTAATATGCCACTTAACCTTCGCGTTTTTTCGCGGTTAGTTTTCATCAAAAAACTGTATACTTATGCTTTAGACCGATGTTCCTCAACCCTAAAATTCGCTGTCTTCGCTTTGTCGTAAAATCCTCTTATTATTGGTTGCCTGTTTCTGTGCAAACAACTAATAGCGAAGTTTAAAACAATACAAATTCAGTCTAAGAACGTTTGTTTGGATTAGCTGCCAAATGGAATTCAATGCAAACGTTTCTTACGACCCTATGGTCTTAAACTATGTATATGAAAATAAGCGGAGAGCAACAAGTTTTGTAAATTCAAGAAATAATTTATTCCCATAGAATGCAAAAGTAAATGTTTGAAAGGAACTTTCAATATTATGAATTAAATTCCAACAAGTCCAAAAACTTCTATTATAAATCAAAAGTATAGAGTGTTCCGGATGAATTCCAGTGGTGTTCCGAGTGAATTCCAATCTTGAACGTGATGATGAAGCGATCGACTGGAGTAGTTTGATATGCTAACTGTCTTGATGTGTCACAATGATATTATACAGAATCTCCTTGAGTGAATTAACAATAATCCTCAAATAGCGATTTAGTCCAAAAGTATCAATGAGCAAATTATAATTTCAATTAATAATTTAAATAAATAAATTCCTCTCAAGTTAAAATTTTAACATAACTAAAAGACTGATTCCACTACAGGAATGAATAATTCTGATATAAACAACCTTAATATAAAAACATAAGACGCAATAAGGGGACAAGGATGAAGGTCTAAAGATAATTTCAAGAACATTCAATCTTGTAACAAGATCATGTCTTGAACTAAGATTTTAATAACGGATAATACAAATATCAGGTAGACCAAGAATTTCCAAGAGATAAACCACTATCCTGAACTCAGATCCAAGTAAATACATTTACCCACAAGTATGAATTAGCTTAAAATAAGCGTCCGCCTCGGATGTGGGACATCGCTGGTTCGAACCCCGGCCGAGTCATACCAAAGACCTAAAATAATTGTACGAGTGGCTCCCTCACTTGGCACTCAGCATTAAGAGGTTAGTGTTAGGACTGGTCCAGTGGCGTAGCTAGGGTACTTAGCGCCCGGGGACAAAACATAAACTTGGCGCCCCCTTACTTAGCGCCCGGGGACAAAACATAAACTTGGCGCCCCCTTCGAGTGCATATGAGATAACGAATAGTTGTATTTTCCTCATTTTAGTGCCCCTGACACGTGGCGCCAGGGGGCAACTGTCACCCCCCCCCCCGCTCTCCTCAAGCTACGCCACTGGACTGGTCGGCCTGGTGTCAGGATAATGTGACTGGGTGGGAAATGATGCTGCATGTCTGCGGCATGATGCCTCAGTGCTAGACATCATTACAAACTGTCACTGCAGACATCGTAGCGAGATGATTGCAAAATTGTTAAATCTAAGTTAAAAATCCAAATCACACACACACACACATCCCTTAAAATATACTTTAGAAACATGGGCAAAAAATAGCTATGTAATACGTTGTTTGCAAAGTGACCCTTTTAATCTATAATCATGGACAAAAGCCAACACACACTATCGATATAAATAACACCTTTCAGTAATTCTTATATAGCATAATATGCCGCAAACTTCACTTATTAATATCAATATGTAATGCTGGGTAACTAACAGAAACAGAGCCAAAAGTTAGACTAGAAAAAGTTACTTCTTCTCGACGATGTAGATGGAGTTAAGTGACCGCTCAAAATGTGTCCCTAGCTAAAAAGTGATGTCTACATATTTCCCTCCATGCTTTATCTACCTTTAAAAAGTTTATATAATCCATCAGAAAAATCCAGGCAAAATTTAAGATTTATGCATGAATCACAATTTCATGATAAAAACAAATATACCCTGTCCTAACTTTTTCATGATAAATACCTGAAGATGACAGGGGTAGCACGAAAGACTCTATCTGATATATGTGAAGGATGACCTGTCAGTCAAGAGTGTTAAAAAGGTTTAGTATCAAAACCGTTAACGTTGATTGGTCCTTTGTTATATACATTACAATTTTTGCTTGGTTGTGAATCATCGTAAGGCAATGCTCTGCATCTTATATATATATATATATATATATATATATATATATA
>JAECUM010044177.1:0-21965 GCA_016617855.1 Megalonaias nervosa | reverse complement strand
TCTATGGACAATTGACGCAATGCTCGATGAAATACTAATTACCACCTAGGATTCAAACTTTTCCCAATGCTTCAGTAAACGTTGACAACGGCATAACTGCATAGTATACTGTTAATTATATAGACATCTAGAACTTTTCCATTTATCACAGTACATCAGTCTGAGTATATCACTAAGTCACTATTATCTCTTGATTTGAACTCCTGATGAATATCGTTGATGTAAATTGAAAGCAAATACATTACCTTAATGAATGTTTCCTTGTTATCGCTAATCTCTATTTCTGACTCAGTATAAATCAATCTATCTATACAAAAATTTATGAACAAAAAGAGATAAACGGTTATATTAATATTTTTATTATGTATAATGCACATTAACAAAATAAAAAGATACATTATATCGATATATTTTGACGAATGTTCAATATTTCTTCAGAACTCAAATTATATAATAAAATAGTTATTTTATGGTTTGCAAAATACTTATAAGCATAAAATAAATACATATTTTATAAATAATTAATCATAATATATTGAGAATTAATTTTAAAATGCCCTTTCATTTTTAAAGAATTAGTAAACTTATTTTTATGATATTAGTTTATTCTTTCACTAGTTAAGTTATTCTGTAAATTAGAATAATATAAAAATATTCTTAACTAATTGTAAACAGGGAACATAATTAAAAAAAAAAATGCTTGATTAATGAATGTCGTACAGTGTTTTGGAATTTAGACCTTTTGAATATACCGTATTAAGACGGTGAATCCAATAGGTTTCCTTTGGCAGACGTTCCATCTCAGAATCAGCCATAACAATATTTTGAAAGGAGAAATCTTGCATAGTATGGGAACTATTGTTAAAATGTGCGGCAACATGAGATGAAAATGGTTGATCGATATAATTTTTGTATGTTTGATCTATGTTGGTTCATACGTTTAGATATTTGTTGACTGGTTTGTCCAATGTATAGGATGCCATATTTTTTTTTTTTTTTGCATGTGATCAAATAAATAACATTTGATGTTGCACAATTAATATCACAACGCATATTAAATGTTTCTTTCGTATTATTACTATTGAAGGAAGTACTTTCATTAATAAAAGAACAGTACGAACATCTAGGTCTATTACATTTAGTGATGATTCCTTTTATATGATGTTTTATCTAGTTTAGAATTAATTAGGAAATCTGCCGAGTGGTCTAAAGCGCTCTTCGTTACGGATCACTGCCATCTCACCTCTTTCTGCGTGGGTTCGAGTCTAAGATTCGGCAAATGTGGATATGTGAGAAGGCTTGCCAGTAGCTTCTCGTGGGTCGGTGGTTTTTTCCGCGGATTTCCCGGTTTCTTCCTCCTCCATTAATACTGGCCGCCATGTATAGCCTATCGTGTGCTGAAAAATGGCGTTAAGCCCCACAACAACAACAACAACAACAACAATTAGGAAATCTTTAAGATTGTTAGTCCTTTTATAAGCAAGTGTGGGTTTGCTTTCGTGTAGCGATTTAACACTTGCTTTACATAATAAGTTTAATAAATCCCAATATGTATTGATAATCTTACCTATATTAGACAAATTTGGATTATATTCAATAACAAAGGAATGATATTTTCATTTCCATTTTTGATTTTAAATTGTAACGATTCAAGATGTGTTAGACAAGATACTTTTCGGAAAGCAGTATTCATGATGTCAATAGGGTAAATTATATTTAATAAATGCTGACCTAACTCTGTCAAAGTTGATTTAAAAACAGTGTCATCCGAAATAAGTCTATATCTATCTATCTATCTATCTATATATAGATAGATAGATAGATAGATAGATAGATAGATAGATAGATAGATAGATAGATAGATTGATAGATAAGGTTCTATTGTATAAGTTTTACACACTCACGGTCATCATTGACGCCTGTCTCATTCTGCCTGTTGTAAATACGAAACCACTGTATCTTGACAGATGTTTTAAGGTCCAGTAACCACCATGGAGCTTCGGACGTATTTGTATGTGTACATGTCCCTGAAGCAAATGTTGAGTTCCCAGTGATAAAGGTACCATCAACAGCTTGATTTGCATAGTATATTTGAAATGTAGTTGATTGATTAGCGGGTTTGCCATAGGCCAGATTCCTTCCTTTAATAATAATAATAATAATAATAATAATAATAATAACAATACTACTATTACTACTACTACTACTACTGCTACTACTACTACTACTAATAATAATAATGTCATCATTATTTTACATTATTATACAGTAGTGGTAGTGGTAGTAATAGTAGTAGTAGTAGCAGTGGTAGTAGTAGTAGTAATATAATGCGATCGCAATGTTGGAGTAGTGTCCAACGGGAAGAATATATTACTCGTTTTCAAAACAAATCTATATGTGCATAGGATGCACCAGAAAGGCGAGATTCCTTTGAGAAATATTAAATATCTTTCACTAAGCATTTAATAGGTTAGCTCATATTATGAACACTCATATGGACAAAATATTAACATTAATATAAAAATCTTGAATTACGAGAGACGCAATGACTTTAATTTATATTTAATATTTAAATTTTTATGACATCCTCTTTAATGCAGATAATACAAACTTCTGTACCTGCTGGTATTTGTATTTCACATAGTGTTGAGTTTAAATTTGGTCCTTGCAAAGTAATGTTGAGTATTTGCCCATAAAGTGGACTTTCGCACATCACAATATATTTTTCTTGTTCATCATTCTTTAGCAGTGAACTGCAGAGACTGATGTTTCTTAGGCTGAAGATGCTGACATTCAACGATGGCACTAGAAAAAGTAAAAAAAGAAGTGAACGGACACAATCCATGATATGAAAAGTGCTTCTTGAGACTAGGAAGTGAATACAAGTGTTCCTGAGTGAGGAGTCTTTCTAGGTTTTTCCTGTTTCTAATTGGCTCAGGAACTCTCTCTTTGTTGAGGATAACATCTTCTAAATATTTTCTATAAAAGCATTATACTAGTCTTGTTTAATTTTCCAAATACCATTATAAAACTGCTTTATCTCAACTTTTATGCAACATGATAGACAATGAACAGCATATAGGCCACTATTTACACCGTAGAAATTTATGATCACTACTATTATTAAAAATAAATAAGGAACACCTGTAAAAGTTTAAGATACAATAAAGTTTCCCACAACATGACGCATAGTTTGAAATGTTCAGTTCACTGGTGGCGACCTATTCTATATTTTACTTGCTTCTAGACGCAGTGCATGGCAGAGTGTTGTAAATGCAGTTCTGAATGCCATGAAATATGGAATATAGTAAGGTCTCAAATAGAACTTAACTTTATTCCCGCGATGTTTTGTTAGAGTTTTAACCTCGTTTTAACTTTTAACTGGATACAGTAGATTGGATAGTCCAGCGAACGCAATTACTCCTGTAGTTTGTTTGGATTATAGTTTGTTCTAATCAAAATCCATCTCGTGTTGAGACATTGTAGCAGCTATTGATATTCATTATTATTTAATCTGAACAAATCGATATACCATGCAATTTGTTTTAACTTGTTCTAGCTCCATTTCACCTCTATGTAATACATGATATAGTTTTGCGAACGCAATTAGTCTCGCAGAGTATGATTGCTAGCTATGAAACTTGGTACAGTTAATGGTTATTATCGGAACATGCACATATGAATCAATGCGATTTCCATAGGAGATGCTGTCCTCTGTTATATACATTTCCTGTAGGAACCAGGGATAGTCCTTTCCGCTGTTTGGTGTATAGATGCAATTCTTTTTCTATCTATCTATCTATCTATCTATCTATCTATCTATCTATCTATCTATCTATCTGTCTATATTATAAATATCACTTGGTCTGCGTTGAGATAGAGATACTTTAAGTGGCTGGTCTGTAGCGGCGAATATTACTTTTTGTGCTAAAAGAGTCTGTGCTTACCTTACTAAACTTGCGCTTTGACCAATATATGCTCTCCCGAAAACTTCGAAAGAAGTATTGTTCTTTTGCACTGGGTACAATACATATATTGTAATCCATATATTCACCTTATATTGCAACTGTAAGTCACAATAGACCCCACGTAACATCATACACTATTGAATTTGCGTTGAATTAAACATAATCACGTGACTTCGCGCAAGCGATGGGAAGCTAAAGAATTATTCTCGAAACATCTATATCCCATCGATCACTGAGAAACTGCACCATAAGCGCCATTCGAGTCTTATTATTAAGATTATTATTAACAATTGTCACCACGTACTTACACATCAATTTATGGATCATATGCAATATTATACTCTAAACAGATTCAAGTTAAGTAGGCCAGACTTAACTAAATACATTCTGTACACATTACAGCCATACTAGCACCCGCTATTTATTAAAAGAAGCAGTAATCCCATTATGCCGATTGGATAAAACTCACAGTACAGTTAGTGTTACATATGCTTCTTCACATATACCCTAGCGGATTTACGTCTGCTGTTTGCACAACATATTTGTAACTTTGTCTTTTATCTTCTCTCTATATCTCCAACTGTATTTACTAATGAAGTATTAAAGGGATTTTATATAAAGGTAAGTCATAAGCATTCGAAATTGCGTGGGACATTCGATATTTTTGTTCGCTCCGAACATAAATATTTCTTTTTTTATTGAATATACTTGCGCCTTTTAGTAACTCACTTATATTTTCTAAACCTTTAGAGAACAAACAAATTCTGCTTATCAAACTTCTTGTCATTAGAACTTAAACTAAACTCATAAAGTTATCAATACCAGTCATATGCCGTTATTGTCTTAAAATATTATTATAGCTACCAAATCATATTTCATATGGCGCAGTACATATAATAATGAATATCAATATTATGTTTAAGGTCACTGGACTTCAAATTTACACATATAAACAAATCAAATCACACGAATGAATGTTATTCCTTTCTTGATCAACTTCCTCCAATGAATGTTTAAGGAGTTTATATAATCCATAGTTGCGCCTCTTTGCCTTATAACTCAGTGTAATGAAATATGCCATACTTTCACGTCAAAGGATCTGAAAGTTCTTTGTACCAACTCTAAGCAATCTATCTTCAAACGCGGAATATAATTCTTCAAATCTATTTTGCTAATCTTTTCAGTGGAGAATTTATGCATTTTGTATACACACATGCATCATGACTTTTCTTATTATCCCTTAAATGAATTCTTAGTCACCCGGTCTGATTACGCACTATCAATTGAATATCACCAAACCCCATTAAATGCGAGAAAATAAATATTATACATGCAGCATGTTCATAAAATTGCATGCTGGATTCATCTTCTGTACAGAAAAATGACATCTAAATTATACATTTGGTTTGGCTAGTGAATACACGTGCCTCCCAATCCATACAAATTTCTTGGTTTCCGAGTTCCTGCCTAAGAATCACGATACCAAAGTTGTGATTTCCCTTCTCACATCAAAAAGATTCATTACTTGCAACTCATCCCTAATTTATAAAAAGCTGTCAACAGGTTCACGCGTTCTCCTACAATTGGAAACTATTGTATCAGTATAAAATTATTCAAAGACATGTTCGTTTCGAAATAATAACTGAAAATTGGGCTTTTACTTTTGGTGATGGTAAACGTGAGTTGTCTTATATAAGGGGCTTTCTTAGCCAAACCCTTTTTTGTGTACTTGGACAACAGCATGATTCCTCCCTCCCCCCCCCCCCCAATCATCTTCCCGCCCGTTATCAAAAGGTATTTGACAACGGCCTATGTTGAGGCAACAAAATCGATTTCATTATCGATTGCCAACCTGGGACCAAAATAGAAATCATGATCGTCGTCAAACAAAAATATGGATGGCTCAGAAACAATCCCCTTATATAAGACTACTGCGATTTTTGACATGAAAACGATAGCGATTTATTTTTAAGATTCACACAAAATTTTTATACAGAAACTTGTCGAGATATTTTTGATGTCTCAGCTTTTGCTATTACATCAATATAATCATCGTGACAAAACAAGTACAAGTTAATTTGCTACTAATAAGAGAACCAGGTTCCAGCGTTTTAATAAAACTTCCATGTGAGACTATTGTCTTATTAATATAACATGTTTTTAGCTCATCATCAACTTTGATCTTAGTATATTTATCCTGCGACATCGGATTGAAAAAATTATCAACAACATCAGAAGGTGAGTCTGTGAGCAAGTTTTTTTATCAAAATACTCTTTGTCATTTTTACGAACAAGAGAAAGCTTTATCTTGTTTCCTTTTTTAAAATATGCGCTATATTTCTCATTGTCAAGCGTAATTGTCATATACTTACCCCGGAAAAGAATTCTTTTCATATTTAACGTATTATTTCCTATTGTTATATCTTCCATATTTCACATGTCACATAAAATTTACCGAATAATATTTTTCATATTTGACAACTCAATTTGGTATCATATCAACGAGCAAGTCATCTTTGACTCACAGTTCTTGTATCAGATCCGTCAGAATGAACCTTTCACCTCTGAGACAAGCTCAAAGTTGATTAAGTATATTGCTGCAGGTAGCAATTGCTATTTTTCACGAGGTATTTTTGTTTTTATATTTTGGCTCGATCTGGTTGTTTATTGCTGATGGAGGTACACATACTTCTTATACTATCATCAGCAATGGATTTGCTCTTGCAAATGCTGATGCTATTTCCGTTGTTGTAAGTAACATTGGAATGTAGTTTAGCATGCCTATTATTTTGCTATGATACTTTCCTGACCGTCTGACGAAGTATATGTTTTTATGATAGTACTTTAGTATTTGATCAGCTCATCCTTATCGTTGTCTGAGCGACTAGATGAAATATGACTGAACTCGATTTGTTCTTTGTCATTATGAAACTGTTTCAGTAGTTATTTCAACTGACGTAGTAAAGGTATTTTGAGCAGCAACCTTTCCAATCAGCGTACGAACATGTTATTGATAGGATCCACAAGAAAGTCTCTGTACCTATCATATGCTTCAGATGAGATATCATTATATCTGCTATCTGTTAAAACTTTACGATATGAGGATGAAAATGGATGATCAAAATTTGTTTATATTTCAGTAATATTATTTACTCTATCACGATAAATGTCTGTTTCATCGATACAACTACTAACATAACATAACCGTCATAGTTTAAAATTTTAAGTGCAACGTATTGCTTGAGAATTGCATATGCTGTTGCAAAACTCAAGAGACCTTTAATATCGCTTCTTCTGTATTTATGTTTAGAACTATGATATGCGTCATTATCTTAATCAATATTAGGTTCTACAGTTTGAATATTGTCAAGCTCCTGATAAAATATGTCTAGTTCAACATCATCATATGACTTTATGCTATGCTCAATATTGCGTTTAGTGTAGTATTAATGTGATGTACGTTATCGTTTGTTTATCACTGATGAGAGAGTCTGTTAGTACTAGATGTGATGTTGTTAACAGATTAGCATCATTACTATTATCTGCCATTTTCAAAGTCTTTTTCTCATGGTAGTCCATGCCTAGCACACGAAATATTCTACGTTTAGCAAATGTGTCTTTGGGCTTACGATTGCTAAGAAACATTTTTTTTCTTGTTTCAGCTAGTTTGTCCAGCTCATCATTAATCTTTTTTTAGCTCTATCTTTCTCTGATTTTTACCATGATGTGATTTTGTTTTATCAAGGTTAGGTTTGTCGGTTGTCAAAAGAATTTCTTAATTTAGCTAACGCCACATATTTGACAGCAACGTTTCAACCTTTAATCTTTGTTCCTCACAGTCACTTACAGGAAAGTATTTACTAATTATATCAAAGTCTTTGATTGCTTATTTCAGTTGAGAGGCTCTCATTCCTGCAACCCTAACAAAGTTGTCATTATTCTCATTTAAACCGGCGAATCGGAAATTCATTTTTTCATTCGAGCAATTATTAACGCTCTTGCTTTCTCAGCACTTTCCGGGTTTAGCGAATCAACATCAGCTATTTCGATCTCCGTTTTAGGGTTTAGTATAAAATTATAAAACTCTGATCGATGGAGGGCCAACCGACACTACATTAAATCGTCAACTGTATATATTTGAAATACTGTAAGACCTGGGAAAGGACCTTCAGTATTGATATACGAGTACTTGTATGTTGTTCTTGCAGAATCAAGTGTAAATTGCTGAGAAGTACTAACATGACCAATCAATACTCTATACAGCGTACTCCATTTTAAATCGTCATTCTATCCTTCTAGTCTCCTGTTATAAATTTCTCCGAGAAAAACATTTAGACGACCTCGTAATTGAAATTTTCATATTACTACGGCCTCTGGACACTGTATTTTGATCCACAAGTTTGATGTTTCTCCGTTTGTGATCCAGATATCATGCTGTTAAACTAAACAGCATAATTAGGAATATTTCCCGGACAATGAGTTGACGGGGATGCAATAAAACCGCAACGATTATCTGTTGCATCAGCAATATGTGGGATGTGACTGCGACTATTTTTAGCTCGTTTTATGCTGCCACTAGCTGCAACAACACTATCCACGTACTGTTTATTTACAAGATCGGATGAAGCAACAGGTACATACGAAGAAGTTATTTATTGCCAACAATGTCGATCGCACCTGTATTTGTATCTCCTGTTTTTTTCTGAGCTACGCAGCCTCTGAAGCTGAACTTGTAGCAGTAATAGCTGCGTCAACATACAGTTTACTTGTTAGGTTAGAACCACTGATAGGTACATATGTCGTTGTTATCGTTGACACGGCCAAATCTAGATTTACCACCATAGTGTTGACAGACTTTATCACAAAATTGTGCTTGACAAACTTTACATTTGTTAAACCATCGTTGCTGGTCAACGTTTTATTATCGAGGTGTTTTTTGTTTTACGCCAGCAGGAGGGTATTCCTTTACAGAGTTATTATTTTATTACCTTCCATGTTTATCGATCCAGTCATTTTTCCGCCTCTCGGCGATAACTTGCTATTATCGATCATATTATGCTGGGCATAACATTCAGCTTGTGTGTTATTTACGTGGACAAGAGGATATGTTGTTTCTGGGTCTAGCATTCGCTGACTTGACACACTTACGTGACCCATCATTGTATCTCAGGATTTGTTTATATAATTTGTTACTTTTGCGCCAGTTTAGTTGTTATTTTATCTTCTGTTGAGCTTCCGATTAACGTACCAAATTTTTTGTAATAGTTTATTCTTATTCTTACCCTACGATAAAATAAAATTTTAATTGCCTAATAAAATTTAGTTTATCAAATGCAGTTTAATATTGAATGAGCATAAGTAACTTTCACACGGAGCAATTAATCAAACATCAACATAACCACGATCTACCAGATTGCCATTATCTGATAGTAGGACGAACTGGATAGGGCAAAACTAACCTGTTGTTGAATCTGTTACTTAACAACATCTTCAACTAGTTAATGTATATATCTACAGAATAAATCCACTGCAGAACAAACAAGACCTGCTTAGTGAGTATCACGAACAACTAAAAAATAAACTTGGCCTTGGTGATATTTTTATCATAAAAATAAAAATGAAGATCTCATTTTGGTTGCAGAGCTAGATTCTGACGAACATAAAATAATTTCATTTGATGGCATCCAACTTATCAACGCCGAGATGGAAATGATAAAAATCTTATTTTTCGTTGTCGCTCAACAGAAAATGTAATGCAGTTTATCTTGCACAGGATTTATGTCACGCCGATCTATTTATCAGGCGAAATACAGGTTGTTTTATTTATTCACTGGACTCAATAACATTGACGTACGAAATATAGCACGAGAAAAATGCGGAGATGCATTAAAATATAAATTTGCAGAACTTTATCATGAACCAACTAGCCAGGGAAAGCACAATTTTTTCTTGTTTGATAAGGTAGCACGAGATCGAAATCACATGTTTAGATGCGGAATAGGTAAGTTTTGAGATTGTTAGAGCAATGCAAAATGTAATCTTACAGATACTTATAAAAATGGATGCGAAACGAATAGAGGCCATAAAGAAATTTGTTGCAACAAGAGCTGCATGTAAGAAAAAGGTTGAGCAAGAACTTCGCGGACAACAAACTTCAGAAGAATCTGATAGACTTTAAACCTGTGGCTGAAGCTGTACTTGGCAAGCAGCGAGATATTTCTAATTCATCACCAGAAGATCGCAAACAGTTATTGGAGAAAGGATTACTTGGTATACTTGAAGAAAAACAGAAGAAAGTTATTGAAAAAATAAGAAACACTAATGCGCTGCAAGAAGAGGTAACAAATTTAATCTCTTAATCAATTCAACGTCAGGAAGTATTATCGGGCAACCAAAAGTTTTTCTGATATCCTGGACGCAATCAATTCGGTTTTATGAAATATTTGCAAGCGAACGAATATCACTAGAAGATTACCACAGTCTTTTGAGAGATTATATTCCTACAGACCAACTTGACGTTTTTCAAATTCGCAAATGGCCGGCAGATAAATATAATGCTTTTCTTAATACCCTGATAGGTACTCGAAATAATGGATCACAAGCTAAAGAAAATATTTACAAAGCAGGAAACAACGAAGAATTTTTACATTCGTATAATAAAATGAGTACTAAAATTATTGCTGGTGTTATGTGATATAAAAAGTAGGGAACTTGAAAACAACCACAGAAATGGACGTTTTATGAGGCATTTGAGGGTACCTATAAAAGGAATGATAAATGTATTCAAGAAAAGAAAACAGTTCATGGCCTAAAGATCTTTAACTGTAAAGCTGAAACATTTGATCGACTAATGCTTCTTATATCATCGAAATAAGCTGGAAACGTAAGCACATAAATCGAGAACAGAATTATCGAAATACTTGATCATCTGAGATCTTTAACGACAAATGAATTCTATGTGCTACACAGTGATTTAATCTGCTAACGCAAACCGCGATAATGTTCATAGTTTTATCTGCGAATCAATAATAAAAACGTCTTCGATGACACTGTTACTCAATTCATCTCAAATAACATCGAACAGCGCAAACGTTAATGTATTTTACAACCCTGTTATCGAACTTAATAGCGATAATCAATACGAAATAGGACTAGTATCAGTTACTGTCTGTGATTCAATGGGAAATGTTAAAACAAACATCCATGATGATTTTATATTTGGAGTAAGAACAGGAGGTGTTATCGTATGGAAGTCTGCTAAGATACCACAAGGCGCCTACAACGTCACAGATCTCAACAATGCAATAAAATATCTTCTCAGATAATTTTGAGCTCATGCCAAACTATAACACATTACGATCAAGAATAACACTAAAAAGCAACTCGTTCATCGATCTCAGTAAACAAGATACAATCCGATCATTACTCGGATTCAATAAACAACTGAATGCATCTGCAACAGTTGCAACAATACCGTACGATAGTGAATCAGTTGTCAGTATCACAGATGTAAATACAATTTTGATAAGCTGCCCTATTGAAACTGAATCGTATTCAACACGAGGTAGCTAAGGACAAACTATTTATAGTTTGTCTCCTTATATTCCACCAGGTTCTTTAATGCAAGTGAATCCAAGACAGATAATATACTATCCTGTTAGTGTTGAAAATCAATTATCGTCTATCGCAACATTGACAGATCATTCAAGTTGACAGCTTGATCTGAACAATAAAATTGTAATATGTTATCTGCATCTGCGGTCAGTTAACCGACCACAGTCAGCAACTGACCACAATCAATTTTATCAGACAATTTGTATAACAAGATGAAAGAACGAAAAATTTATCGCAGAAAAATCGTAGAAGGTTTCGTAGGAAATATATTCTTAAAAATAATTGAAAATGTACCTGGAATAGCTTATAAAGTAGCACAAACTGCGTTAAAGGCACCAAATGCTTTTGCCACAGCAGCCGCATCCGGAACGGGCACAGCTGTCGGACAAAAGATTACTGAAAAAATTAAGGGTGGAGTTCCAAGCACTGCCAAGTGCAGCAGATGTAAAACAAGTAATTTCTTAAATAGCACCAACATCAGAAACATCTACGGCGTTGATAAAAACAACAAAGAAACTGCTCTCTCCGTCTGTTAAAGAAATTATTAAAAAACTTGTTACGAAAACAAGACATCGAATTTACGATACCGAATTTAAGCTGTATACCGCAAAGCGATTCACGATATCTAACAATTACAAATAAAAGAAATGTCTATCAAATTTTACCTTGACCTGACCGAGAAAATAACAACAGATGCCTCGACAACAGAATTTGAGTATGTTGAGTATGTCGATGAAGATTCAAACAAGCCTGATAAGATGGGTATACGAACATTTAACACACGGGTTGAAGATGTGTTTCTACTGCCTCATAAAATTGTACTTGAAGTATGAGGTAGTATAAAACAGATCCGCCTTGTGGATCAGCGGCTAGTAATATTGCTGCTGCTACTCCAATATCACTCGTGAACAAAGGTTGGAGTTTGCTCAAAAGCGCTAGATTTCAAATAGCTAATCAAACTGAAGAAAATATGTCTGTGCATATGCCAATTGCAAGTACAATTTCTTAATGTAGTTTCGTTCAGCGACGACTTCTCACGATCTGTTGCAACGAATATGATGTGGTTCAAAAATACTGGAACTGGAGCTACTATTTCAAACGAAGTTACATATTGTAATGCAGTTGCAGCTGGAGCTAATGCTGCTGCTGAGTTTTGATTTAGTGAGAACTTTTCTTATAACAAATGCTGGGGCAATTGGAATTGCTGCACTAGCTGCACATACAACTGAAGCTGCTGTAAAAGTATCTCTGACATATGTTTGTAATACTAATGGAATTACTCTATCAAGTGCTGCAGCTATTGGAACTTCAATGTTAACAATCGTAAACAGGACAATTAAGGTTAGAAATAAGTTGTATAACGAAGGTTACGCTAAACAAAGATTTTCAGAGATAGCTCAAATCAAATAACAATGATGCTACAGTTGAGTACAATATTCGGGCTTTGCAGAGACTGCAGAAAGCATTTCCTGATATTAAACATACTATTATTCTCGATCAAGCAGATCAAAACTATTGTTTGATGCATGCTGCAGGGGTTGATGAGGCTCAATTTGTAATTTCACGACTAACGCTTGGTGCCACGAGTTGTTGCATCTATCGATAAAACAACTGAACTTGAGGCGATATTGACTGCGTATACCAATACATTGTATTTTATGCAAAATAAGATTACAGTAGTTCCAAGTGCGGTAAACAGCACTTGGAGAATAACATCACCTAGCGAACAGTTACCAAGACATGTATTTATTGTATTTCAGCCATAAGACCGACGCGATAGTCAACTACAAAACAATTTTGTTTTCGACAATGCAGATGTCAGACAAATATTTGTCAGAGTAAATACAAAACAGTACCCAGAACGAGCAATCGAATGTAATTTTACAGCTGATGCAAATAGAAATATATATCGAGCTTATATGTACCTAATGAAGGCTACGAAAAAATATCAGGATACTGATAGCGGATATCACAATTCAATTGAAGAGTTTAGA
Organism: Megalonaias nervosa; assembly: GCA_016617855.1. Taxonomy (NCBI): domain Eukaryota; kingdom Metazoa; phylum Mollusca; class Bivalvia; order Unionida; family Unionidae; genus Megalonaias; species Megalonaias nervosa. The sequence goes on along the minus strand of JAECUM010044177.1, from coordinate 8,389 downwards.
AAACGTTATCTGATATTTCACATTGACTTATCAAAACATTCAGAACGAGCTGTCGGATCAACTGCTGATATTGAGGTTACATGGAGACTAGCATGAGTTCCAGATGAAGCATATTCTGATTATGCGCTAATTGTATCTGGTAGATTCATTACAATCGAGTCTACAAAAAGTAGACTGACTATCTAGTTATCAAGTTCTCTGTACTTTACAGTACGCGGTACAAGACGATCAGACCAGACAATAGGCAGAGTGAATGGATTTTCTAACTAAAGGCAGAATTATTTTATTAAACAAAAGGCAGAATGTATAGATTTTCTAACAAAAGAAAAAAATGTATTTTATCAAACTAAAGGCAGAACGACTATCAAAGTGTGAAGAACATTTATAGCAAACGGCATCATTTTATCCATCAAAAGAAAATAAAAAACAATGAAATATATTATACACGAAATAAACTTATCGCCAAGATAAGTTAAAAACCTAACACAGACTATCGTTAAGCGACAGTCTGTTTCACTGAAGATATATTTCGGAACGCAAGGCGTTCTGCCAACAAAACTGATGCTAACACAAATACAAGACAAAAATATACAACAAAGCAAGCCTATTTATTTTAAATTTATCGGCAGCACAAATAACTGCATTGGCTGGAAGCAAGATAATAAGAGAAGGATTTCTCAGACCTGCACTAGCAACTATTGCAAAAACGATTCTCCCAAAACTATTGTCAATACTGGGAACATTAGGTTTAGCTGCAGCGTCGGGTGCAATATCAGGTGCGACAAAAAGGTTGTTTCCGGAGACGGTATCAAACAACTTGTGTAATTTTATCTAACAATAGTAATAAAAATGCCTGAAATATGAAGTGTTCGGAAACGTAAAACAACTAAAAAAGAGGACGCAAAACAGCCCAAAGACAAAACAAGGCGGATTCATAGGGCCGTTGCAAGCATTAACAACGGGATTTTTACTTCCCAATCTGTTGTTGGATAGTACGTGGGATACAAACAAGAGAACGAAGAACGGCGGGGAAAGGACTAATGCTACCTGGAACTCGAAGATAACTCTACTGAACAAATTTGAAATTAGTTATAAACTAAGCGACGTCGACGGATTTACTGGAGTATTTTCTAACGACGAACTCAGACTGCTGGTGGTCCAATCACAACCACCGCTGACCAGCCGAAGTTGTGTTATAAATATTCAAAATTTAAGTGATAGATCTGGTACACACTGGGTAGCGCTTTTCAACAACAACTACTTTGAATCGTTTAGTCTACCTCCGAGTGATATTATCAAGCAGTACGTTTTTGCGTCTAAAAATACCCAAAAATATGCTACTCCTCTATTCATCATCAGCCACTTCGAGCTGCAGTTTGTGAATATTCCTGTGCTATGTGTATCAAACAAATGTCTGGGGCGTAAGCATCCATCGGTCATTTTCTAAAATTTGCGTTACATTATGCTCAACGGCCTAGTGAATAAAACGATAACATAGCCATTAAAAATCTTATCTAACGTAGCATTAGAAAAATAACTACGTATTGCCTCAAGTGCAGAAGCAAAACAGAAAATATAAACGTGGGCTAGGAAAGCCCCACACAGAAACAACTAAAACTAACAGACTAATATTAAAACGTGCTTGTGCTATCTGTGGCAGAAAAAGAGTGTGTTTCTAGCACCTAAACTGAGTGACTCCGTCATACGTGGTTCTATCACGGGGGATGGAATCGTTCGGATTCCACAACCTGGATATCACGGAATGCAAATAATTTCCAATTTTAATTTAGTGGACGCTAAAGTATGATTAAAATGCAGAGTATTTCATGCATTTGTAAAGCTGACTACGATCTGTGTTAAGAGCAGGACAAAATAGTAACTTACTGTACTTGCTGTGATCAGCGAGCTGTAATCGGATCCGGCTTAGATATAAACAAACTTATTGGCAAATTACCAATTTGGATAGACATTGCGTGGTCACAGATATACAGGGCCATGGAACCCGCTCGTTCAACAGCTTGATGGAAATGACAACCCAATAGCAGGACAAAAAACGTATAATCACGTTGACTCAATTGCAATTAGCCATAACATATGTTACCTGTACAACGAAAACTATAAACCTGGTTGTGATTGTGTTATGCTTGACGAACTAAGAGATATGCAACCGAACGGAATACGAGAGCGAATTGATCGTAAGCTAGTGCAAGTTTTTATTGGAGGAAAATATAAACTTGGATCTGGAAAGCCCCGGCTGGGTGAAAATGAATTTGTGATAGCGGAGTGCAAAGCACTCTAGCACATGAACTTTACAAACGAAAAGGTAAAGTTTCCTGGACGAAAGATCGTTGCCAAAGCAGATGACATTTGGGCGTAGATCTTGCCGATATGACAAACACTGCACAGTACCACGACAGCAAAAGATACCTGATGAACGTAGTTGATATTTTTTAGTAAATACTCGTTTAGCATACCTGTTGCATATAAAACAGAAAAACCCATAGCTAACGCGTTAAGAAATATTATCAACACGGCGTCTGACACAGACCGCGAGTGGTCTGAGCAAAGAAAACCAAATAAAATTTGTATAGATCACGGAGTGAAGCTTTTAGATAAGCAATTCGAGCAGTTTCTAGATCATAAAAACATCAGCAAGTACGTCACTGGAAATGATGGAAAATGTGTAATTGTGGAGAGATTTAACCGCACGTTAAAAGAAAAGATATATAAGCAACCCAGAACTAAACACACTAATAAGTATGTTGATGATCTGCCAAAGATTGTATCGGATTACAATAACACTAAACATAAAACACTTGGAATGTCACCTGCAAGCGCTGTTAATAATCCAATACTGGCGAATGAAAATATATACCGAAGACAAGTTAAGGATAGGCGATTGGATTAGAATTTCGTTAGTGAAGAAAACATTTGAAAAAGGATTTACTCCAAATTGGTCAGAGGAAGTATTTGTTGTGGATAAACTTTAACAACAATACCTGTTACGTATAAGTTGAAAGATCTAGCAGGAGACGAAATTACTGGAAGTTTCTACGAACAGTAGTTGCAGCGGACAGCGCAGCATATATTCGTCATCGAGCGAGTAATATAAAGAAAAGGTAAAAGAAGTTTGGTTAAATGGAGAGGTTATAGTAAGAGTTTTAATAGTTGGATACCAACTAGTGAAATCAAAAATCTTTAATCAGATCGTTAACGATCCTGTCACAGTAAATCTTTTCGTATTTCCAAAGGACACACCTACATTTCACTGGCCTGCACAATGATATTAAAAGTTGTCTTCGCGTTGTTGTTCGATCCGTCATCAGGTTAAAAATCTTAGCAAACAGAAAATCAAATTTTATATTTTTTGACGACTATAAACTTCTAGCTGTCCACGATTCGCGAGCGGCTCTAACATTTCCCAGAATATCTGATGCTCAGAGATAGCAAAATTAAATTTTCTAATCTTTTTAGCCAGATGGTATTTCACATTGTACCGTGATTGCGCAGCTACATAAACTTGCTGATATTTTGGTACTATGCCTGTCTCATCAACAAGTTAGTCTTCAGCGAGAGGAAATATATACATTTCAAGATCGAACTTTGAATTGTTGACAGTATTTGGATTCTTCGAATCCTGACGTAATACACACTCCAAGTGTGTGTACTCTACAGCATGACGATCGATATCAGAGTAAATATCTGACTGTCTTTTCACCAGCGACATCTTATACGATATTTTTAATCTAAAGACTGTACTAAAATGCCAGATAAAGTAAAATGCATAGTCAAAGCTAAAATCTTAAATATGAACCTGCTACTCGACGATGTCAAGATATTTATGAGCAAACAAAAAAACAAACAAACAGGAAAATGTGAATTTTATTGTATATATGAACTTTACTCGGTGTTTAGCGTGTTGCTGACAGATTGTGGAGGTAGATGAACTTGTCAAATACAAAACAATATTTTTTCGATATGACTGAGATACTGGTATGAAATGGGTCCATTGTTGTTTGAGTAGGGAAGAATTCAGAAACTTTCTAAAGATAGATCTGTGAGCAGCAATATAGTGCTTGCTTTAAGATAATGGGTCCATACAAATTTGGTGTCATTATTTTTAGTAAAATCGAATCTCTAGTTAACAATTTTTATAGCATACTAAATTAGAAAAAATGTAAAACTATAAGGATAGCGATGTTAAATTTATGTGATATCGCAAAGAAAAGTTTATTCTCGACAAAAATTTACTAATCTAAAACAATTGCAACTGTATTTGCCGGTTTGGCAACAGCTTTAAAGTTGATAATCAACTTTTACTAGTAAATTTTTCTGCCACAAACATAGATCACTTACTTATGCTAACAATTAAATCTGAGCTTGCTGCGCACAAGGGTCTAAATATTAAAGTTCAGGTGTATGTTCAGTTTTCTAAACTAAATATTCCTGCAGAGGAGCTTGCGTTTCAACAGCAACTCAAAGAACTTTCTGAGTTTTATATCACATCAACATCTCGTCGGATTTTAAATGGAACAGATTTAATATCTTTGTCAGATGAAATATTTCAGGAAATATGGAAGAAAATCGACGAGTACACAACATCTGGTTGGGTCTGGAGATTTGGCAACATAATATAAATTTTATTCCACACAATGAGATATAGTTCATTGCTAGGTAGCCCATATGGTGAGCTGTCAACTAAATCAAAAATCTCAAAATGTTGTGTCAGTACCAAAAATAACGACGACAAATGTTTTCAGTAGGCATTCAGCGTTATTTCTAGCACCAGATCATCCTTATCGAGTATCGAATTATATTTGTAATGTTAACAATCTAAACCTTAGCAAGATTGACTTTCCTGTTGTTGATAATCAAATTAAAAAATTTGAAAAACAAAACAAACGCATGTTAATTGAAGGTGTTAATGTATTTGGAGTTGATGATGAATCACAAATGATATATCCAAGATATATCAGCAATCGAGCATCACAAACAAGAATAAATTTACTATTTTACAAAAATCTTTACACGTGGATAAAAAACTATCGGTTTAGTCGGAGGTCAGTAAAATAGGCGTAATGAAAAGAAATAATGTGTAAGATACTTGCTCGGATGCAAGTCTCAGCAAGTACTTGATCGTCATCTCGAGTATTGTTCTGACGTACAGCGGATAAGGATATCATAAACCGTCTGAAAATTAACAGCAACGATAAAATAAAATGTATTCCAAATAACACTGAAAAGAAAATGTCAGTGACCTTCAGCAAGTTAGGATTTATTGATAGTTTGAAGTTTATGGCAGCGTTGCTGGACGAGCTTGTAAATGGCTGTAGTAAGTATGATAATTTGACTGAACATTTCGGTAAGAATCAAATTTACTGACATGAAAAGGCATCTTTCCATACGAATATCTGCACAAATGGGATAGATTTGATGAAACATATTAACCTGACAAAGATAAGTTTTATTCTCGGAAAAACCTTGAAAGTGTTAGTGATGATTTTTTATGCTTATGCTAACTCGATTTGGGATTCGCTTGATTACAAAATCTTCTGTGATTATTATCACTTGTATCTGATCACATATGTGATGTTGCTCGCAGATATGTTTGAAAATCTCAGAGATAACTGATAACTACGGACTCGACCCAGCTTGGTATTATTCAGAACCGGGACTAAGCCGGGATACATTACTAAAACATAGCTAAATAACATTGGAGTTGTTAACAGATCCAGATATGTTCTGTTTCGTTGAACGGGGAATCAGAGGCGGAATAAAATATCATAACAAAATACGACAAGATCAGTAATAAATATTTACACGACTATGATAAAATAGTGCCATCAAGTTTTATAACATATCTTGATTCAAATAATCCTTACGTATATGCAATGTTTGAGCCTATGCTTTATGGCGGTTTCAGAGGGATCAGAGAAAAACAGTTTCTTGATGAAACAGATAAAAATATGACTGATGATATTAGTTATGTCGTAGAAGCAGATCTTGATTATCCTGCTGAGCTTCATGTTAATCATAATAACTATCCATTTTGTCCAGAATCAATGCTGATCGAGTAAAGTTTGTTTTCAGAAAAACAACAAAATTATTTGCAATGTAAACCTATTACAAACAAACCAGTTCCTAATCTGATTGACAATCGGAGATACGTTTTGCATTGCAAAACTCTGAAACATTCACTTGATCATGGTCTGGTACTAAGAAACGTCCATCGAGTTTTAGAATCGTATTAGTCAAGTTGGATGAAAGAATATATCGATGTTAATTCTAGCTGAATAGCAGTTGCAAAAACAGATATCGAAAAAATTTTTTTTCAAGCTGATGAACAACAGTGTCTTCGGCAACACTATGGAAAATATCAGAAAGCGGTCAATATTCAGATCGTTGATAACGTGGAACGTCGTAATAAACTTGTTGCATCTGATGATTTTGTTAGTATGAAAATATTTAATGAAAATCTAGTAGCCGTTCATAAAAGAAAGACAATCTTGAAGTTGAACAAGCCAGTTTATGTCGGTATGGCAGCACGTGAGATATCAAAGAAAGTAATGTACTGGTTCCACTACTATTTTGTGAAGGTTAAGTGGCATGATGCAGAACTGTTATTTACTGACACTGGTTCGCTAAAGTATAATATAGAATATGATGATATTTATCAAGAGACTTACGATAGCCGAGAATTATTCGATCTTTATCCAAAAAACAGCGGGATTCAATGCGACAATAACAAAAACGTTATAGGAAAGATTAGGAATGAAACAAATTTTGATCCTATTATCGAGTGCATCGGATTACGGAGCAATATTGTACTGTCTAAAATTATTTGATAACAAAGTCAAGAAAACGAGGAAAAGGTTATGTTGTGATGATGACAATAAAATTTAATCGGTATAAAATTGCGACTGATGTGATCATAAAATCTGGTCTGTGTAGTTTTGATGATAAGCGATATTGTTCTGATGGCATAAACACATTCGTGTTAGAATATAAAAAGTCCGATGTTGACTTTAGCTAGGTAGATCTTTTTAGATTGTTATTAGGGTAAATTTTGTGTGAATGTCAAAACAAGATGTGGCAAACTTTTAGTAATCTATCTCGAAAAATCTCAGTATTCGTATAAAAGGGGAGTTTCTGAGCCAACCCTAGTTTTGTTTGAAGAGGATGATGATTTTCTATTTTGGTCCATTGTCGTAATCGACGATGAAATTGATTTTTGTTGCCTCAACAAAAGTCGTTGTCATATACGTTTTGATAAGCCCCGGGGGGTGGGGGTGGGGGTGGGGGGTGATTAGTTGTTAAAAATCATGCTCTCGTCTAAATACAAAAATAGGTTTTGTTAAGAAACCTCCTTATATAAGATTACTAACGAGTATATTTACTGTGCAACTGCTAATAAAGTGCACACCTCAATGACACCTTAAGCTAGATGAGATGTCTTCGAGTGCACTTGAGGCAGGATAAAAGGTAATGAAAAATAGAATTTAGAATTCCCGCATAAGCAATCAACACTGGCTGTGAGAAAAGTTAAGCAGTTCACTGTTCTCCTATAGACCAACTCCTGATCAATGTGATAGCAGGACATCGTTTTCATCAATGTTCTCTCCCAGTTACTTTTAAAACTAATTATTATCTGTACAGGAAAAGGAACCTTGTATGATTATTATCATTGTCATTCTTATAGAAAACAAACAAAAACAAATGCCACCACTATCACGATCATCTTCATCAATAAAAGAAGCCGCAGTAGATTAAATACCCATGGTGGCAGTGTAGTAAAAAAGGTAGCATAAATCAAAGTTAGTAGAATCACAATCAGCATTAGAAGTATTCAAAGCAATTGTAGTGGGAAGTATAGAGGGCTTTTGAAATAAAAGAGATTTTTCAAAATATGTTTTTACATCATCTTACTCAAGGGACCTTGCAATAGTCACATGCTGAACATAGCTAACATTAAGTTATGTTAACACATTAAAGCATTCAAATTTGGTACAAATGTAAGCGCTACGCATTATTACGACTCAATGGTTTTAACATATTAATTGAAAAGAGTGGGAACAAACACGCCTTATAAAATTACCATATAATTTATTTCACTATAACATAAAGTAACAATTTTATAAAAGTGGCTTATGGAATCGCGAATTAAATCCCAAATAATCCTAGAATTACAGACACAAGTCCTAATAATTAAACTTCTGAATAAACTTTAGTACAATTCCAAATTAAACCCAACCCTGAAGGTGTTGATATCCTCGTCATGGCATGTATTGTGGTGTTATACCAATAATCTTTTGTTGATTCACAGCAATATAATTCCAGTTCTGAATTCACTAACAATCCCAGTGAAAGTCTATTTCCAAGATTAGTATTT
>JAECUM010044175.1:0-25725 GCA_016617855.1 Megalonaias nervosa | reverse complement strand
TAATAGCACAGCAATTATAACTATTTTGTCGTTTTCGATTCGGAAGGGCAAAATCTATGACTGATTTATTTCTTAAAATAGGATCCAATTTTGCGAAAAATAAATAATAAAATACTAAAGAAAGCTTGTTATACAATTTGAACCCGTGCCGACAAGCGATAAAATGTCTGCGTGCGTCAAGGTTACCATCGTCTTAAATAAAACAGTAATATTTCATACACGATACGTTCATCTAGTCTATATTGTTTATTATTGTTAATATTTGCCGTGTTTATATATTTTCAGTCTAAAGACCTGGCGTTTTGCAATAGCAGAAGGGAAGATCTCCAATTCTAAGGCGGACAAATTCTTGATATCAAATGGCTTCTGCAGCTTGAAAGATGCAACGACAAAGTTCAAGAAACATTGGTACTCAGAATGCCACGTGGAAACCGTATAGAGACGCATGACGCTGCCCCCTCAAACAAAAGACATCGGAGAGACCTTATCATCCGCACGCTCAGAAGAAAAGAAGAACAGCAGGCAGCAGCTTCTCACAATCCTGGAATTGTCAGATGTCATGCGCGCTAAGGACTGGCACTACGAGGTCATGACCAAAGTGACAACAATTTCATTCAAATACTAAAACTGCACAGCAAACTAGACGATTCAATATTGAAGTGGATGGAAAAAGAATCTGACAAGTTTACATCTTCGGACATACAAAATGAGAATTCTCTGTGAAGTTGCCACAAATGTAAGAAACGATCACGTCTTCTTTACGATCATGGCAGACAGGCCATGAACAGCATAGACATTCATGCTATCACAAATGACCATATAATATACAAGGAAACATGCCAGGCAATTTTGGGTCAGTTTTTAATCAGAAGTGAAGATCTAATGTGCTGATGTAAATGTATTGTTTAATTAAATTTTCTAATTATTTTTGTGGCTTTATGTATTATGTATTACAGCGGTAGGCGTTGCAACAAAACTCGGTCGTTTCATTTCGTCTAAATATTCCTTTTGGGAAGGAATGCAGCTTTTACATGTTTACTTAACCGGGAATATTCCATTAGTCATTAATTAAGAAGTGTGGGTATTACCTGGCTAATGTCGATTGTTAATTCAGTATCCATCATGGAGGTCAAAACAAGTATGAGCCATGTAGGTGAATGTAGATAAAGCCAAAATCCTCATCTCTCTCTCTCTCTCTCTCTCTCTCTCTCTCTCTCTCTCTCTCTCTCTCTCTCTCTCTCTCTCAACTGTTTGCATGCAAATCTCTTCTTACTCATCAATATCTCTAATATTTCATGATCGATAAGGTAAAAATATACATGAAACGTCTATTTCAGCCCACGTCTATCTTGGACATTCTAAAAAAGGACCTTGGACATGCTCCGTTGCTCGTGTGTGTCGAGGACCAGGTAGGACTTTTATTTTCATCGTACAAGGAGTTAAAGCTTTCTCATTTTAAACACACAGTGCATGCTTTCGAAAAAGACTATGTATGGATATATTAGCATTGAAAGGCACATTTGCAGAAAATGGCTATTTGGTGCCAATTAAGAGTAAAGTTAAACAAAATTAAAACTGAAAAATTGCACAGAACTTTAGGAAGTTAAACCCTTCAGATATATAATAAATATGAAGTACAGAAAGATAAAATGTAAAAGAATGTTAAAACGCTGCAATTGGTCTCAGCTATTTTGGGACTTAGTAAATTTTTACTGTTACGTATATGTAATTTAATTGCTTATGTCTTAGTTTTAAATTCTCTTTTATTTTATTTTTATTTCATTACGTTATGGTAATGATAACTGTATTCACTGGATTTAATTTTTTCGGAAGGTTCAGTTTTCCGTTTTGACCTGATAACAACGCAGTTCGATTGCTACATTTTATTTTTAGCTGACCTTGGTTCAGAGATTCGTAAACACACAGTGAAAACCATTGGTCGTAATCAAGGTCATACTTTGCTTGCGTGATTACTCTATTTTGTAAACAACCTTTTCTTTTTTTTATTAAATCTTATAGTAAGATTTGTTTCGTATAATCGAACCCGTATAGCATTACGTGCAAATTGGAATTTTTTTTTTTTCCACTGCGCTGTTTAAGTTAAGTGACCACGTGAGCCATCATGTGATTTAAAATCGCGGGCTAAAACAGACATTTTCTAGTGGATTTGATCAGTCGTAAAATATTCCTTCACGCAGAAAGGTATTCCTGTTGTTGCCATTTGAATTGAGTTGTTTTTTATTTAAAATAATTTATTCACCCTGGAAAATACTCTTCTTCAACGAAATTCTTGGATAAAGACATTCACTAAATTATTCGGAATTCAAAAGCCGGAATTATATTCTTGGTAACTTAACAACGAACTGTTGACACATCAACACAAACTGGTTATAGAGGACGTCATCGCCTTCCATATTGGAACTTCATCGAGATTCGAACTTGGATTCAATTAGAACCTGTTAGTGATATGACATATTTTTGAATTCTAGGATTAATTTTTGGATTAGATTCACAAACCATAAGTCCTATTTCATATTTTTACCTTGTTTCCTAGGGAAATAAATTATTTTGTTACATTTATATTTTTGTTGGCTTCTCACTTATCTTTTGTTACTTTTGTACACGTAACAAAAGAAAATTGGGTTCTCGTCTTCGGGATATATGAGTTTTGGCTAAAATATTTCAGAAAATAGTTTTTTGAAATTTAAATTCCCCTAGTTTTCAGAATATTTTAAATCCCAAGTACTATTTCATATTTTGTTTGAAAGTTTAGCGGAATCAACAGGCTTTCTTTCATAATGTCATCAAAAGTGGAGACTTTTCTTTCGGGTCCTACTCAGGAGCAGTTGGAGAGTCTGAAAAAAGATGAGTTGCTTGAACTTGCCAGAAAATATAATCTTTCTGAGGCAAAATCTTACTTAACGAAGCAAGAAATTAAAAACATTTTGATCCAGGATTTGGTAGACAAGAATGTCTCCGATAAAAGTGTTTCGGCTGCAATCAGTAAGTCTGCATCACACTCTGATATAAAAGTAAAGGAATTGAAATTAAAATCCAAGATGGAATTAGAGTTAAGGAGGCTTGAACTTCAGACTGAAAAAGAACAAATGTTATTGGAAAAAGAGGAGAGAGAGAATCAAATGCAGCTGCAATTGGAAAAAGAAAAGGAACAAATGCAATTACAGAAAGAACAAATGCAATTACAGAAAGAACAAACGCATTTACAAAAAGATGAGAAACAATTGCAGTCACAATTTGAGAGAGAGAGAGAGAGAGAGAGAGAGAGAGAGAGAGAGAGAGAGAGAGAGAGAGAGGAGAGAGAGAGAATGATAAACAAATGAAATTACAATTTGAAAAAGAGGAGAGAGAGACAGGAGAGAGAGAGCGAAAGATAAACAGATGCAATTGCAAAGTGAGAAGGATGAAAGGGAATTTCAAATCAGAATGAAAGAAATAGAGCTGGCAAGTGAAAAGCACATTTCCACTTCACATATAAATTCAGATTTTTGATATTACAACGAATTTTAGACTATTACCCCCTTTCAGTGAAAAAGAAGTTATCAAATATTTTCCTTATTTTAAAATAGTTGCTGAAAAGTTGAAATGGCCAAGGGAGCATTGCATTCTATTATTACAATGTGTACTTACTGGTAGAGCTCGTGATATTTAGATTTCACTGTCACTATAGCAAAGTTCTGACTGATTTGGTTAAGGAATGTATCTTAAAGGGTTATTCGTTAGTCCCCGAGGCTTATCGGCAAAAATTCAGGAATTCTAGAAAATCAACTGACCAGACCTATGTCGAATTTGCATGGGGAAAAAGCACAACAGTTTGATAGGTGGTGCTCTTCTAGAAAGGTTAACAAAGATTACGAAAGTCTCAGACAACTCATGTTAGTTGAAGAGTTTAGGAACTGTATCCATAGTGACATTAGGATGTTTCTTAATGAGCATAAAATTGAAACCTTGGAAAATGCTGCTTGTGCTGCTGCCGAGTATTCTTTAGCTCATAAAGTTTCTTTTGTAAGCAAGTCTTACACTCAGCAGTCTACTGGTAAAAAGGTATTTCAGCCTAATACGACTCCTTCTAAAACTCAATCGGGCACAACTTTTAAAAATCAGGCTTCAGATAAGTTTGATTCAAAATCCTTGTCTCTTCCTACGTGTACGTATTGCAAGAAAAAAGGACACGTCATTCCTGATTGCTTCAAATTGAAATATAAGCACCAGAATCAAGATAGACATATCCCAAATGCTCTTATTTCTAAGAGGTCAAGGTCACGGTCAAGTATTGACAGCAATACATTTGTTGGGTCTAATAAACCCCAGTCTGATTTTATTATGGAGAATTATGAACCATTCATGTCGAAGGGTTCTATATCACTCTTGGGTGATTTGGCCAATCCTATCCCTATTAAAATTTTAAGGGATACAGGAGCTTCTCAGAGTCTTTTATTATCAGGTACTTTGCCTTTTTCTGAGAAGTCCTGTCCTAATGTGAGCGTTCTCATTCAGGGAGTAGAGTGCGCCTTTGTTAATGTTCCTCTCCATTGTGTAAATTTGTCATCAGACTTAGTTTCAGGACCTGTGACAGTCGTTATAGTGTTTTCTTTACCCGTTGAGGGCATTCATTTTTTTACTGGGTAACGACTTAACTGGAGACAAGGTTGTGGTTAATCCACATGTAACTGACAAGCCTTGTTTGGATCAGAAACTTGATCCAATTGAAAAAGAATACCTGATTTATACACAGCCTGTGCAGTTACTAGAGCTATGGCAAAGAAAGCTCTTGAGAATGATTTGATAAGGAAAGTATTCCTTTAGCTGACACATGTATTGGTCAGGCTTTTGATGAGGTCACTTTCACTCCTAATTTGGATCAATCAAATTGTATTGATCACAGTGATTCTCTTTTAACTACTCATTCTCTTTTATCTAATCAGGGTGTTAAACGACAATCACTTGTCGTCGAACAGGACAAAGATCCTGAGATCTACTGTTTGTTTCAGAGGGCCATTAGTGAAATTGAAACCACTGAAGTACCTGTCTGTTATTTCATTAAAAATGGAATTCTTATGAGAAAATGAAGACCTCCCGAGGTACCTGCTGGTGACGAGTGGTCAGTGAATTATCAGATTGTAGTTCCACAATCTTACAGACAGGAAATACTTAGTTTGACCCATGAAACTCCTCTGGCTGGTCATTTAGGGATTGATAAGACTTATCACAAGATCTTGACTCACTTTTATTGGCCAAAAATCAAAAGTGATGTTTGTAAATTTTGTAGATCTTGTCATACTTGTCAAATGGTAGGAAATCCCAATCAGAAGATACCTAAGGCTCATCTGCAACCTATTCCTGCATTTGACGAACCATTTAGCAGAATTATGGTAGAATGTGTTGGTCCCTTACCTACGACCAAGTCAGGCAACCAATATTTGTCAACCACTATTTATGCGTCAACAAGATTCCCAGAGGCAATTGATTTGAGGAATATTAAAACCAAAACTATAGTAAAAGCTTTGATAAAGTATTTTACTCAATTTAGCCTTCCCAAATCTGTTCAGTCTGGTCAAGGGTCAAATTTTATGTCTGGAATTTTCCAGCTAGTCATGCTCGGATTTGGCACTCAGCAATTCAAGTCAAAAGTGAAATTATGGTTTCACAGAACTTTAATGGAGAGAAGTTTTGAGTCTTGTAATAGGGTTCATTCTCTCTTGCTCATTCTTCAAAATTTTCTTCAAATTAGATTTAACGGCCCTTACAAAGTTAAGAAGAAAATGAATGAGTTACATTACAATAAAAGTACTCTGATCTAAATAAATCAGTGGAATACTAGTATATTGAAAGAGATAGCCAAGTAAACCATGCAGTTAATTTAGTGGTACCTGTCCCACTCACTGGGGATTTAAGTGAAGGAATTCAATCGAACACTATTGATTTTGGAGTGACAAATCTACGGAATTCGGAAATTATGAAAAATTTGGACCAGAGACTTTTACATTTGCAACAACAGGAAAAGAATGAGCTTAAACAGCTATTATTTGAATATCAGCACTTTATCCAGATGTTCCTACGAAGACAAACAAAATTTTTGATGATATTGAAATCATAAATTCTAAACCTGTGAAACAACACCCATACAGGATGAACCATCTCAAACAGGAATACTTGAAAAAGGAAATTCAGTATTTGCTGGAGAATGAGTTCATAGAACCCAGCAAAAGTGGTTGGGGTTCACCATGTATACTTGTTCCGAAACTAGATAAAACTTTCCGTATGTGCACTGATTATAGGAAGGTGAACAGTGTGAAAAAAACAGATTCATTTCCATTACCAAGAATCGATGACTGTATTGATAAAATTGGAATTGCTAAGTGTGTCACCAAATTTGACCTTCTGAAAGGATTTTGGCAAATTCCACTAACGGAAAGGGCAAAGGAAATTTCGGCATTTGTGACTCCAGATGAATTCTATCAATATAAAGTAATGCCGTTCGGGATGAAGGGTTCCCCAAGTACCTTTCAACGTTTGATGAATATGATTACCTCTGGTCTAGATAATTGTGATGCTTACATCGATGATGTCATCATCTACAACGACACCTGGAAAGAACATCTAGCAACAATTCTGAAATTCTTCAACAGACTCACTGAGGCAAATTTGACAATTAATTTATCTAAACGTGAGTTCTGCCGTGCTTGTGTAACTTTTCTAGGACATATTTTGGGACATGGACAAGTTAAACCTATTGATGCTAAGGTCAAGGCTATCTCTGATTTCCCTGTGCCTGTCAGAAAAAGCAGCTGATGCAATTTTTAAGTATGGCTGGATACTGTCGGAAATTTTGTTCCAATTTTTCTAATATTGCTGAACCCCTGACAAACTTGTTGAGCAAGATAAACAAGTTTCTTTGGACTGAAAAATGTCAGGAGGCTTTTGATAGGTTAAAAGCCATACCTAAGAGTGGGCCGGTTCTTACAGCTCCAAATATCAGTCAATCTTTAAAACTATCTGTCGATGCAGGTAATGTTAGGGTTGGAGCAGTATTGATTCAAGAAGATTGAAATGGTGTTGAACACGCAGTGTGCTATTTCTCTAAGAAATTAAATAAGCACCAAAGAAATTACTCAACAGTTGAGAAGGAATGTTTGGCTTTAATATTGGCATTACAGCATTTTGAAGTTTGCATTAGTTCATGTACACTTTGTATAATTCATAAGAGTTCTTCTTATGTAATTTTGTTTTACCTCATGTATAATTTACATATGGTATAAAGAAAGCTTTATTATATAAATCTTTCTTTTTCTTTATGGGGGAAGTGTTACGTATATGTAATTTAATTGCTTGTGTGTAGTTTTAAATTGTTTCTATTTTATTTTTATTTCATTACGTTATGGTAATGATAACTGTATTCATTGGATTTGATTTTTTTCGGAAGGTTCAGTTTTCTGTTTTGACCTAATAATAACTCAGTTCGATTGCTACATTTTATTTTTAGCTGACCTTGGTTCAGAGATTCGTAAACACACAGTGAAAACCATTGGTCGTAATCAAGGTCATACTTTTCATGCGTGATCGCTCTATTTTGTAAACAACCTTTTCTTTTTATTAAATCTTATAGTAAGATTTGTTTCGTATAATCGAACCCGTATAGCCTACGTGCAAATTGGCATTTTTTTTTTTACTGCGCTGTTCAAGTAGTGACCACGTGAGCCATCATGTGATCTAAAATCGCGGGCTAAAACAGACATTTTCTAGTGGATTTGATCAGTTGTAAAATATTCCTTTACGCAGAAAGGTATTTCTGTTGTTGGAACTTCATCGAGATTTGAACTTGGATTCGATTAGAACATTTTAGTGATAGGACTTATATTTTTGAATTCTAGGATTAATTTTTGGATTAGATTCACAAACCGTAAGTCCTATTTCATATTTTTACCTTGTTTTCTAGGGAAATAAATTATTTTGTTAAATTTATAAAGCATGTTGACTTCACTCTTTTCTTTTGTTACTTTTGTACGAGCCTACACGTAACAATACCATTGCAAGAAGAAAGTACTATAAAAGGAGCATTCAGTCTTGGATAAAATTAAATGTTAAACTATACAATTGGAAATGTCCGATCTGTTTAATTTTCTCAACTTTCTCATTGAAACGATTTCTATTTTTTATTTCAGACGATTTCCAATATTTCTAATTGCAATATTCCTTTAGTTATTTTATATTTTGGTGATTTGTTAATCGGTAAAAAAATCACTTACAACTGGAAGAGTTTTCAGTGTAAAGATTATATCAGAGTAAAAGCTTAATTTGTCAAACAAGAGAAAAACGTGTACAACTCGGTTTTAGAAAGGCAAGAACTACATGAACAAAACTATTTTCCTCCCCTTAAATAGTTTCTTTTAAAATTATCAAATATCTTAAATTTTACTAGGTACATATTAGTGCAATTTTATGATTTTATGATTAACACACTACTTAACCTGTATGGTCAGAAATATATATATATATATATATATATATATATATATATATATATATATATATATATATATATATATATATATATATATATATATATATATATATATATATATATATATACAAGTTATTTCATAAATCAGAATATAGTACTAAATAGTAATATCCGACGAAATCGAAAATCACTTGGGCTCTTTAACAATGGTTCAGTTGTCCAATATATAAATGTTGGAAAATTGTTGTCCAATACATCAGATAAAAAATACGTCAGAGAAACACCGCCATCTTCTAACTGAACTTCAGCAATGTTGCCAAAGCAAACCCATGGCCATCTAACTGAACTACAGCAATGTTGCCAAATTGTTGCTCTTTGTGCCTATGTCAATAGCAATATGAATTTAAAAATAATCGATGATCAATTGGGATTCGTGATTTTGCAAATTACAAAGTCGTTGATGGTTGAACAAAGTACATTACCAAATTTTAACGAAATAAGAGAACCACTAATATATGAATGCATTCCTGGCCACACGGAACTCGTTTGATGTATTTCATATTATTGTCACTAGATAGTCAACAATGAAAACCTTTAAATAGACTGGTGGAGCTTGTTGTTTCACAGTTTACTTTTGATCAAAAGAATATTACTAGAAAGGATGATATTCGCGTGAAAAAGACTACATGCGTAGTAAACTTGATCTGTCTTAACTATGTCAGTACGTCTTTAGGTTACTAGATATTTGCCGCAACCGCTTTCGTCACATATGTTACTATCGTAATCCTCCTTGTCTGATAAAAATATATTATTGTTTTGCAGAAAAGAAAAAGGAGTCTTTTACTTGAAGTCCGAATTTGTCTTGACCTACAATTTAATGTTATTGACTGCACAAAATATGCTATTAATGGAACCTTGCTTGAAAATGTGTATGAACACACGGAAAATGCAGCAGCAAAGGCTTCAGGGTGTTGGGATTTGTTTTACTATATTCCGCAGTAAAACATTTGCAGTATTGTCCTAGAGTAATTTTACTGTGCGGATGTCGGTGTATCAATTGACATTTTGTTGTACACAGTTCATGATCACCGTGTACAAGTCATGTATTCGTTAAATACAGTAAGTAATAAATTGTCATTGAAATCATCACTCTAGGCTTTCCAGACTCCTTATATTCCTTATTGATTCAGCTAAATGAATTATATAATTTACTGTACATAGAAGGCAATTTATATGCAGTAATAAATGAGTGTAAATCCCTTCTTTCACATTAAAATTCTATCTTTAAAATGTATTGCCAGCGCAGACACTGCTTTTTAATGTTTTTTTTAACCGTGTCATTTTGTCTTTGCTGTGTAGCTTGGATTCATTTATATCCTTCCAACAATTACTGATCTAGTGGTAAACTTCACAGAAAGAGAAATAAGTAGACATAGGTATATGTGCCTACCTACCGTTTCTACCCCATCAACTCATCCGGACAGACAGACACTAATAAAGAAAAGAAAAATAAACGAATATATCGTACACATTCTTACAGGATGTGTTTTTCTTCTATGATTTTCCCCCATAAATCAAGTGTTTTGTTTTGTTTTTTAAGTAAGTTACTTCGAGATACTCTTTGGGTAACAAAAGGGAAGTATAATTTACATATGATGTCATTTCTAAAGATGAACATATTGACCAATCACTGCATTCTCGCATATTTAAGAGTTATTGCCCCTTTTGATTTAAATCGGGATGCGATATATGTCACAATCATGTGACTTAAACATGTCGTTAAATTACTTATGGATTTGTTTTGTGTCTAAACCATGATTAAAAAGATGTTATATGGAGTCCCGTTTGTCGCCTATCGCGAATTTCGTTTCCACTCAATAATTTAGGAAGGTCGTAGGTATTAAACCCAAATTTGGTATGAGAATATACATCAAGAAGATCTTGGTAAAGTTTGAATTTCACCTTTTCATACAAGGTTTTATGTAGTTATGGCCCCTATTATTGGCGAGGACATTAGTTTGTTACTGACACGTTTGAAGTTAAACATTTTGTACATGTTCGATTATGGTCATGACCTAACGAATAAGATGAATAGCTATCACTGTACTCACACTATTATGTCTAGAGGATTTTCCTCCTTTTCTAATTACAAGATGCACTGTATGCACGCTATGACTTAATCTGGTGACTGCATATAGAATTGCACTCATTGATGGATTACGGTGTACATATCAAGGTCATCTGAGGATTTGCATATTGACAAATCACTATGCTTCTGCGACCATGTAACAGTTATTGTGTTTTTTAACTTGCCACTGGAGTCATTTTGTGTCACATCTGTTTTCCATGGACGCGGTACTTTTACAAATTTATTTTCTCTGTTTGCTATGCGTCATGGCTCGGAGTATATTAATTTAAAAGTTATTTCAGAAATTCTAATGTTAATGTCCCGAGATTCATTTGAGAAAACATAGCTGATTCGCTGAAATGACAAACTGACAAACCGGTACAACACTAAATTATTGCTTCGAGGACTTTTTGAAACAGCAGTTAAATGGTTGTAAGAGTGTTACACAACAGAAATGCCTGTGTGCTGGCTGGCATATTTTAACAGTCTATGCTGTGTAAATTTACCTTGCATTTAGAAATTTCAAAAGTCTTATACAACTAGATTCTATGTTGTATCAAAATTTCCCATTACTTGTATCGAGGGAATTTTGGCAATAACTTTCATTGCTAAGAATTAGGCAAACAAAAATTTCTTTAACTGGATATACACATATGTTCAGTTGACATATAAACTATAAATTTGCATGTCGTTAGAGACAAATGCAAACCTTGTCCACTGAGAACGATTACAGAAATCTGCAAATAATTGTAAATGAACTGCAAATAATTATAAATGAACAATCTAAAGTATAATCCATTTGTAGATCTCCTTTTCGTACCTGGAAAGGTCAGGGGTGGGTGGTTTATCAAAAACGGAAGATGCATTCATTGCCTCTTATTTAGAGCATGGGTACATGAAACCATACAGATGTTTGTTTTTTTTTTAGAGTGTGTATGGGGACATGAAATTGTATAGCTGGTTTTTTTGTGCTTTTTTTGGAGTGTGAATGGGGACATGAAATTGACTGTTTTTTCGAGTTTGAATGGGGACATGAAATTGTATGGGTGTTTCGTGTGTGTAGCCCTGGTACAATGTATGACTGTTATTTAGAGTGTGTATGGGGAGATGAAATTGTATGGCTGTTATTGAGACTTTGTATGGGTACATGAAATTGTATGGTTCTTGTTTAGATTTTGTAAGGGTACGTGAAATTGTAAGGCTGTTTTGCATGAGTACCAC
This sequence comes from Megalonaias nervosa, assembly GCA_016617855.1. NCBI lineage: Eukaryota > Metazoa > Mollusca > Bivalvia > Unionida > Unionidae > Megalonaias > Megalonaias nervosa. Next base: position 13,897 of record JAECUM010044175.1, on the reverse strand, counting down.
TGGTAGATTGTATGACTGTTATTTAGAATGTGTATGTTGAAATGAAGTTGTATGGCTGTTATTTAAAGCGTTTATGGGGAGATGAAACTGTATGGCTTTTATTTATAGTGTGTATGGGGACTTGAAATTGTATGTCTGTTATTTGAAGTGTGTATGGGAGATGGAATTGTATGGCCTTTATTAAACTTTGTATGGGTACATGAAATTGTATTGCTGCTTTTCGTATGAGTAGCACTGGTACATTCTATGACTGTTATTTAGAGTGTGTATTGGTACATGAAACTGTATTACTGATTCGTACGAGTAGCATATGATTTACATGTATATAATGTACAATCATGAACGTCACTGTCAAATAATGCCCCGAAACCATTTGCCCCCGACCGTTTTGCCCCGTAAGAAATCAGCTTGTTTGACTCAAGCGTCGTGTTGAAGTTGTGTGCCTGAGATACACTAATAACTGATTTCATTCAGGTAATAAGACTTAGAACGCTTTATTCAGTAATTTAGGTCGCCAGCCCATGTTACAAGATACAACGCAAGTAAGTACATTGTGCTCCCAAGTACACAAATTAAATGTGGTGTTTATACGAAGTATACATACACAGTTTCCATAAGAATAAATGTATGATATTATAAAGGTGTTACTACCACTACTTGTATCACTCACCATTTGTATCAGTTATCAAAGAGGGTCTAAGAGGAAATCCCTCATTGATATAGTAAGAAAGATTTCTAATAATTAATATATTATTATTACTCGTGAGGGATACACAGTTTTGTATCGACGGATGCAAATAATAAACGTGATTAAAGTATTTATTTTTTTAGATGGTTATATGCTTGACAAACACAAACAAAATGGAATTCGTCTAAATATGCTTTAAATCTCTGGCATAGGTCACAGTACCTATTATCTCTCTCAATCCTACTATGCCTACCTGTCTCTACTTTTGGTATGTGTGCGGAGCACATGAATTTAGCAAATAACTTCCTAAATAAATACGATAATTTACATTATCTATCTATCTAACTATCTATATGTCCGTTGTAAATATGGTAAATGTCAGTCACAGGTGTGAATTTATTGTGGATGTTGAGCAACGAATTCGTGACATTGTAATTGGTTCTGTCTACATATGCTTCGTTTTACAAATGATTTCGATCCAACATCAGATATGGCTTTTTTTTTCAAAACCTGAAATGACAACTTTAAAACAAAAGGACTACACTCAACTTCCAACTTCAACAGAAATGGTTCTGTCGTAAAGGTATACAAATGATGCGGGTATAGTATTAACCATCACCACTGAAAGTACAAAACAAAGCAACTTTGAATGACGTCGTCATCTTATAAAAGGCTTAGCAGAATTTAACCCAAATTTGACAAGAAGCGTTATAACATTTCTTACATGAAGGCATTTTAGTTTGGCAAGAATGATACCGATCCAGCCCCCTTTGCGTATTAATTACAAAGTACTTCATTGGCGTATTCTCATAAACAGCTAAACATTATTTAATCGAATTTGACAGACAACTTTATGATATTAAAGGCTTTGAGTATTTGCTTGCTTTATCTTAATTCTACAAAAATGCCGATTACCCAAATTAAAATAAATATTATCATATACAAGTCCGTTAAGGTTTTACAACAGAAGAAATAAATGTCAACGTAGTCAAAGTTTTAGATAATTCAAAAGTAAATGATGGCGATTGGTCATCCGATTTTATTGCTGTTACTAAAATTAGAAAGAACTTTAAATTACCTTTTCTGAACCAAATTTACCTGAATCTCATAGGACATTGAGGCATCAAGCCATTCAAGTTTGCCTCAATGATGCCTGATTTGCCCAAGAACATATTAACAACCCTGATTACCTGGCAACATATCTGAGCATGTTTACAAAGAGTTTAAAATCTGCGTGCAAATTATAACTGTTTTCTTCTGATTATGGTAAGTAAAATGTCTATACAAAAGTCCGTGATTAATTGGTCACGTTCTTGGTCTTCTGAGAGAGCCTTTAATAAAACAGGGACGTGACTTTGAAAAAACGAAATGAAATCGGAAAAGTGGCAGCCATTACGTCAATAAAAGAGCCTGAAATATTAAACAAGATGTCAGTTCTTAGTGTAATTATATAAATATTAAAAAGAGAAAATGATGTGGAGACAGTACTAAGCAATGATGATGGTAACATGGCTGCTAATGTTGATGGTGATAACGACAACGACGATGATTGAAACAATTGTATTAAGAAAGAAAATGTACAAATTTAGTTTTAGTAATTATTTGGATTAATAAGGTTGCTCGTAATATGTTTGACACAACAACCTAAGGTTCTTGTATTATACGTGGGAAGCCTGAAGAATGTTGTCATAAAAGAGAATGTTACAGTTCTATCTGACAATTTTTGTTGGTACTTTTCAATGTACGATAGTATGCACTAAACGTTCATGTAGGTATAAGACACAGGTTACCACTACAGAAAACCACACATTATTGATGGAATATGGTATTACTGTTAACTATGGTTCTCTTATACCCTGGGTACAAATGGTATCTCTCTGTCTCTCTCTCTCTCCAGGTGACTATCGCATTTTAAATATACACCGTCAATTTCATGGTTTTTAGTAACCTCCAACGCATAACAATTCCGGTATTTCTAAGTGTCTTTAAAAAGCATGCATCAATGGTGCACTCAATCTTCTTATTAGAGAAATTGTTAAATGAAAGAACTGGGAGTCAAATTAGACACTTGCAGGTCATACGAGAAATCCTATGTTAGATTTGTCCATATGCTTAACATGCAGGAGACTATAGAGCCAAAAGTGTTTATAGGGTCAAATGGTAACAGTGTTACAATCGGCTGACCGTAAGACATTAATAGTGCTGAGTTGACCTCAATAGGTGCCACTGTATGTATGTATGTATGTATGTATGTATGTATGTATTGTAAGCGACCTCTTCATCCTGTCTGCTAGGAAGGGTTCATTGAAGAAGTTCCACTCAAAAGTAAAATCGACAAAAATGTTTAATGAGAATAACACTACTAAGAAGCTGGAAAGCTCTCATCAGTACAAAATATTCACTTGGATAAGACAAACATACTCCCGCAAGAAAACACTCGCTGCTTGCACTCTTGTATCGTAACAATTAGATACTGATGTTAATTTTCAATGGCTTGTTGCTGGATCATTTCAGTAAAATGTCTCAGAACATAAGTCCGTTTCAATGTTAAATGAATGAAATAATGATTGGAAATCATAGAGTGACCCCAACAGACGAGAGTTGAAGATTTTATTTGTATTCGTTTAACCCAGGTTACCAATGTGGTGGGAGATAACTGCACGACAATTTGAAAGATTAATTTACTTACTCAAGCATTTCCTACGTAATTACCAAAATACTTGTCTCTGCAATATATGGACATTCAAATGTTCAAAAGATTGCTTATTTTACTAGCTTTTCACCTAAATAATGTCCAAACAATTCGGAGTATTATTATTACTTTGCCAGTCCTATGTTATTATTATTATTATTATTATTATTATTATTATTATAGCAATTTATATAAGTCATTACCTACAATGGGTTTTGGACTTCAAAATTCACTAATGTTATTTCCAGTTTTGAATTTGATCGCGCTGTGCAATTATCTGACAAGTACTGTTTTCCACTCCAATACATAACCTTCGGTTTTTAACCACGTTACAGCACTGAACCAATCAGACTTGGCAGACCGAATCCTCCAACGAATCAGATGTGGCAATCTGGCAATCCTTACGATATCAACCGCACATGAATAAGGTTCCATATATTTCAGCATATCAAACATTCTCACATCTTACTCTGTACAAAACTCTGAGATAAAAACTCTATATCCTAATTTGTCTATATAGTTTTCAATAGCAGAACAACAGTTCTTTGATGAATAAACTGTGGCAAACCAATGACAGGGTATAATGGTCCTAAAAGAATTGCAGTTGCTAGGGAGGTTGCAACTATGCACAAAATAAGTTGCATTACTCAATAAATCTTACAGTTTTTATATAAAGTCAGCATATTTCAGATACTACTTTCGGCAACAAGTTCACGGTGACTTCATCTGAGTGTAAAATGTATGTGAATCAAATACCTGTAATATCGAACCATCGAGGTCATGGGTCACAACCGAACAAAAATGACATCTATACGAACTTGACACGATCAAAAAAGTTCATTTACCGCGAAATACAAGCAACCTGAAACTTCATATTTAATACACGTGTCATGATGTTCCCATCAAGACACCACATAATAGAGAAAACACATTTGGTATTAAATGGGGCAATACGGGCATGTAATTTGTACAAGAAACGGTGCTGAATGTAAAATGTCAAACCTTCTCAAGCCAAGTGTGATATAATGATCAACATGGTAATAGCTAAAACTTATTGACAGAGATTTCCTACAGGCATAATAAATATGGGATTAGTCAACTAGTAATTCACTATAATTTGATTCCATGGACCGCAGGAAGTCTGAGAACATCCCTATGAAGTGGCGCATTATTGAAAATAGGGAGAAGCTATACGTTAAAATTCATGTAACCACAGAGCAACTAATTCGCCACAACCACATGCTCTTGCAGTTCCCAAGGTCCAATGAGCCAAACATGTAACACTGATATCTTAAAATAAGCATCTCTGATAACATATGGAGATTTCATATGCAGTAGTAAATATCCACCCCAACCCCATTATGGTGCACAGCTGGTTAACCCTGAGTCTATGACAATATGCATGCATGTATGTATGTATGTATGTATGTATGCATGCATGCATGCATGCATGCATGTATGTATATATGTATGTATGTATGTATGTATGTATGTATGTATGTATGTATGTATGTATTTGTAATCCTATGTTAAATGGGTCCATTGGTTTAATATGGTAATGGGTTTATAGGGTCAACATTGTTTATACGGTTAAAAGTGTTTATAGGATCAAAAGTGTTTATAGCCTCAAAATGGTTTATGGGGTCCAAAGTGTTTATGTGGGTCAGATAGGAAGGATACTGGTAAAGGATTTTATGTGATCGTTGTCTTCATAGACAAACACATACACACCACAGAGACAAACACCTATTGGAATAGTTACTCTCTTTTCTAGAGATCTGAGTGGTCCTTGGGGTTTTGTTAACCAAATCGAGTTAACATAATCAACATCTCACAGGTATTCTTCTTTTCATCAAACTTTGTCTCACAAAGTGTCCGTACAGCAGGACCCTTTTCAGGCACCCGGTCTTTCTACATAAATCGTTCTCTTCCACATAACTGTATCCGTAATCTTTGTGATGGCCCATGATGATTTCACATAAATCGGATAGTTCGGGTTGTGCAGCATCCCCAATCTGAGTGTGGATGACTAAACGCTTGTTAACACTGTAGACGTTTTGGACTCTCCACTTGTAAACATGGTATGCATCTTGATCGTGATTGAGAACAGTTGAAACCATTAAACAAAGTACCTGTATTTATAGCCAGGTCAGGATCGAAACGGACTGAAATATTTCACTTATCCAGTCAGAGCGGGCGAGTCTCTCTTCCACTCAGAAGAGAGTAACACATGAAATCACCTGCAGTATATAGGCGCGCCAACGTTCGTCGCATTTGATCCTTGCAACATAGTTTGGGTACACCTGAAACCACGAAGTCCATGTTATTGGAGCGCCTATTTTAGATACGAGGAGTGATGAAATGACAGCTATGAAAATAATGTCATGCTTCCAGAAGAGTATGAATATAATTTGAATTTAAGTGGATTACCTTTCGTCTTCGAAAGAAATTTTACCGGCACCACGGCCTTTACCGCATTCTCTATCGTTACCTTTGGTAGAAGATTTTCAAGAAAGAGACAATGAGGAATGAGAGTTGTTTTTTTTTTTACAACGGCAGAAAGTAACAAAACAGGCACTTGTTCTTCAACAACGGCAAGAACATGAAAGAAGAAAACGAGAGGAAGAAGCAGAGGAGAAGAGAAAGTGTGAAGGAGCAGGAGATAATTGTATTAGACCTCTTTAACTCTACCCAAGAGAAAGAGAACCTTCACGTGCCAAGCATTCCAATGCAGCCATCACTACATCTACGCTCACTACCACTGAGATGCCTTTAGCAGCAGTTACAACCAAAACATCAACAGCAGCAGGTGAAGCTGCAGGACCTGGTCTTCGTAAGGGCTTAAGAGAATTGACGCTCATCATGTCAAACCCTTGAGTTTATTAAAAACAGGACCACCCACATCAATTGAAAGGAGGTGTACTACTCAAATATTGTCAAATTAAGTAAAATATAAACTCTTTTCATATATTTTAAAGGTGTGCGTGTGTGAGTGCGTGTTTAAGTCAGGAAAGATTTGAAAAAATACATAGGTACACTTACGTTTTCTTTTTTGTATATTCTCTTGTTGAAATCACAATGGAAATTTCACAGCATATCATAAAAGTACATTTTCTTCTTTCACTGTCTCTTTCTGAATTTCTTTAGCGGCATACTCTCTTTCTCGTATTCACCTTCTTCTCGTGGCCAGATTTCCTGCATTTCATCTCATCATCTTTTTTCGCTTCTTTTGAATTGACATTTGTCTCTCTTTTCTCCTGTCGTTCCTTTGTGTTGACGTTGTGGGCATTCTGTGGCACAATGTCCTTTCTCCTGACAGATATAGCAAGGATCTTGACTTTAATCTCGAGAGGAGGAGTAGTCCATCGTCTTCTCTGAAGTATACTTTCGCATGACTCTTTGCAAATTTCTGACCAAAATGGCAAGTTGTTTTGACTCTTTTATCTTCACCGTTTGATAGCTGAGTGAATACTTATACGGTAAGACACTGGTCCTATTTAAACTGAGTCAAATGAAATTTTGGAATCAAGATGAAACGACCGCAGTATTCTAATGAGAAACTAGAATAATTTTAGAAACATCAACATGCCACGAGTTGAAAGTGTTAGCTCAAATGCATGCGGGCGATTTCGAAAACATGAGCGAACCTGAATTAACACCCTTCACGTCTGCTCCACGACCAACTGAGTAGACCCCAAAAGAAAGTTGTTCGGATGCTCCCGAAAAGTGTTACCACCTTTGAGAGGCACAAACACGCACATGGAAAAAATTTAGAACCACTGCTCACACCTACATGGTGAAATTTAAAGTGTTCAAGTCTGAAGTGCTGTCCAGGAAAGTGAAAGGTTTCATCACCGATTTGTGCGATTCCTTGTTAGATACACTGAAACGACAATGCCAAACAAAAGAAGTCGATCGTTTGAGACTTTTCAGTCATCACGACAGTTTGAAGTCGCCCGTCTGGATCGAGGTCAGCACCCTAGCAGAATTGACACACTCCAAATTCATCGACAAAATTCAACACGTCCAACAATCTAACGATGAGTTTCACATCACCGATGGAAAAGTCACACTTTACAAGACAAACGTTTGCACTCCTAAAGGGAGCGGGTAACACAAATTGTTCTTGGTGGTCGAAATTTGCAGTACCAAATGCAGCAACATCCAAATTAACAACTCCCAAGACCATATGTATTTAGCCCGAGTCATCGTCGTAGGTCGACCGCATGACGACAAGAATGAAACTGCACAAAGGAAAAGGGACTGGAACAGCATTCACCAATCGGAGCGAGCCAAACGACCAAAAGAAGCAGAATTCCTGCTACAGGAGGTAGGCATATCGAACGAGACTGTGTATGACATTCCTGAAATGCTCAGATTTCAGGACTTCTTGGCTCCACTCTACACGTTAAAAATATACTCTCAAGTGGTTCGCGGAGCTCTCTTGTATCGAGGGCCCGAGTTCCCAGACGGAAAATACATTTAAGTGTATCATCATGAAGAACAACATTTCGATACCATTGGGACCATCACTGGATTCTCTGATACGGATATTAATGTGAGAAATGTAACTAAGAGTTTTGGAGTCGAGCCATATACAGTTTGTGGAGAGTTATGTCTGCGTTGTTTAGTATCTAAAACTGCATTCCCGGAGGCAAAGAATGAATCCATTGCTCCTCTTGCAAGTGAACCTTTGTCAGTCCTACGACTTACGAACAACATTGCATAACGCAAGATCAACAACAGAAATTATTGATATTGTGGTCTACCTATTGATATATTATACGCACCAATAACGCCAAGGCACACGTTTGTCCGGGAAAGAAACGATTCCGTTTATGTGATCAAATCGTAGACTTTGAATATCATTGTAACATCCATAAATACAAACATGAACACGAGAAGACCTGAAGACAAAGAAGAAAAAGACACAAGTGGGTTTCATCTTTATTTTCTAATTTATGCAAGACATCAGCATTAATATTCCTAATTTATGTATCGTTCATCGGGCCAGCGAGAAGGGAATATAAAAAACTGTTTGTTTCATTGTCCCCACTGTAGCAAGATTCCACGAAGACGTGAAAAAGTCTTTCGAAGATCCAGCATTCTTCCTGACTTTGCCAAATGGATCTTAGACCATATCGATGACAATTGGAGGAAAGAGGACATCCAACGTTATGGAACCTGCTATCATTATGCTACGCTGATGGCTCACAATTTCTTGGTATACGATGGACAAAATTTTCTTCTGAAATACTATTCAGAACAAAATTAGACAAGTACAATTTAAAGATTCTATGAGTTACTTGGCCGTGCCTTTGGGTCGAATGCCAAAACGTTTTGAATGACAGAAATGGTCAAAGGGTATTTGTCAAACTTTCAATAAAAAAGTCAATCAACAGGTTGTCCTTCAGCAATTGTCTGACACTCATGACTACGACCTCGACAATATGCACACCCAGCTTGTACAATTCTTATGCTTCCAACCCCTTTGACTTTCAGGAAAAAATGTTAAAGTATTGCCGATCCTTTGTGGACATTGTACGCCGTTGCTGTATAAAATTTCGACAATCATTTCTGGAGCCCTGAGGTAAGTAAGTAAGCCTCTACCATCGCAAAAGCGCGCTCATTAGCGAACCGCAATCAATTCATGCCCGAGAACACAGTAGCCATCGTACACTTTCAAAAGTACCTCTTCATCAACCTTCGATGCTCTCCAAAGCGTTGCGTTGGTTGCATTACTTGTGGGAAAGAGATGACCATTGGAACAAACAGGCCAGTAACTGTGAAGAAAAGAAAATTTGAAGTCATTCGGTGGCTACTTGGGACTTAGAAGACCTCAATATTGTCTACTAATTTTATGACTGGCCCGCTTGTTACCCTCAACAACGCATGGAAAGTCTCTTTTCTAACTTCCAACAAACATGAACTTATAACAACAAGGAAACCGAGTGATAGAATGTGGGAGCACAATTATAATCGACGTTTCAAAAGAGATGATGAGTTAAGACGCATTGCCTAAAGTTATGACGCGGTGAACATCGAATCTATGGACCCACGTAACAGCTTATTTGGACGACGAACGAATGCCACACGCTTGCTGTACGACTTAGGTGAAGCTCTGGAAGAAGAAATCAAGAACATAGATGTTCGTTCATTGTATCTTCAGATGTGCAAATCTTGTCGATTTCATGCAGGGAACCCCGAAATACTGATAGAAGACATCAACGTGGAACACATTCGTCAACATAAAGGTTTGATCAAATGCAAAGTCTTACCTCCCACCGACTTGTACCATCCTTTCTTATGACACCATTACCAAAGTCATGCTCAACTGATTGTTAGGAAAATTTGCACCACGTCCGGGCTTACTCAAGAAAGAACACTTGGTAGAGCCAAACCCCTACTATGAACTGGTGGACGACAAAAGAAGACCGATGAAGCACATGGAAGTCGTTTGTGAACATTTGATCTTGGTCAGTTAGGAAGAACAGCCAGAGTTTACGCCTCCCGACGAGTTTGGAAATGTCATCATTGCAGCCTTCGTAAAAGTCAATGTTCCCTTAAAATTGTATAAAGACTTGACTTTTCGGAGGTCGAATCCTGTAGTTTAACACGGACAGCTGCATCTACATTCATCACCGTCATAGCCCTCACCCAGAAATCCAAGGAGGCCGTTTAGGTGCATGGACGGACAAGCACCCAGACGACAAGATTCTGAGTTTTGCTAGTGGTGGTCCCAAAAATTATCGATACCGATACCAAGACCGAAGTGCAAAGTCAAATGATTGCCACTGAATTATCAAGCGAGTCAAGTGGTCAACATTGATGTGCTAAAAGAAGATTTACAGTCCGGAAGGATCAAGACTTTCGCGTGTGCAAGCTGGATCTGAACAAAATTGTACTGTTACAAAACCACCAAATCGTCAATCAAATTGTGTACCAGAAACGAGTGCGGCTTCTAGACCACAAGACTTTACTGTACGGACACGATGAGCTACGGTATAAAGAAAGGAAAACTTCTAAGACCGTTACTTCATTACGACTACAAACTCAGTGTTAGAAAAATTAATCATTCAACACAGCCACAAGCGGGCGATGGACTCAAGTACAATGATGAACTCGAGTGCGATTCTGTGCCTTGTGATCACATCGATGCCGTAACCTGCGACATCATCGATTCAGTCCGGCACTGCCGCTTCTGTACTATTACCACCATGAAAGGCGATGCCGTGCGTGTAACACCATAAGGATGCAAAAGTGATGCTGTTCATTACCGTGAGCCTTTCTGTCTGGTTTACTGGTCAAAGTGATGCCGTGTGTGTACCAACCTACGGATCTCATCTATGCCTGTGGAAACAACTCCAGGTGCCACGACCAAGTCATGGAAGTCATGGAAATGCAACAGTCAGGGAAAAATGCACTTTGCCCGTTGCTTTGCCTGGCTAAGGTGACAATGAAGTCGATCGAAAATTTTCAAAGGAAAATGGCCGAAATATCTGGATGGACCAACACCAACCTATTACCATGAGCTGGATTTGTCTAATTGGGAAAAGGAGATAAAGTCAAGTGTTTCAATTGTGGAGTGTCCCTTCACCAATGGCAGTGTAAAGACGCGGTTTGCTTGGAACATGCGCAATGGTTTCCGTGTTGTCACTACATTCCTTTGGTGGCACCAAAGAAGTAATCTCATCTTCATGGACACTATGAAAGAGAACATCCGTTGTTTGCCTTTCTATCTAAGAGAACGCATTTACAGAGAGCTTGCCAATATACAATTGAAACGCAAAGAACGACTATATCCTTTGCCACACAGCTGTTTAACGTATCTGAATGTTATAAGGGGATCAGTTCTTTTGAAGGTGTTCAAATGATCAAACATTCAACAACTATCCATAGATCAGAAGTTTTTCGATGCTACGAATTCTCCTTACAATGTGAGATAGAATTCTGCATGTTTTTATGTGAGACTCCAACTCTAGGGCTGCTTAAGATAATTGATGACATGTGAATTATGCGCTAATACCGGCTGTTCCTCCAAGGTTATTGACTTACACAGTTTAAAGTCTGGCTTCTTGGGTTGGACAATGATCAAAGATTCTAAGTAGATTTTAAGAACAATGATTTAAGAAAAATGAAAAACCAAGCTAATATCTGTTTGAGATCAAGTCATGATAGTACTTTTGATTTGATATCGCATAAAAATGTTTTTGCTATTGTTTTTATGTATGTATGTATGTATGTATGTATGTATGTATGTATGTATGTATGTATGTATGTATGTATGTATGCATGTATGTATGTATGTATGCATGTATGTATGTTTGCATGCAAGTGACTGAACGCCATATGAACTCAATATTAGCAATATTGCATAGTACAAAATTAAACTTTAACTTATAACACTGTAAAGAGAAGAAAAAACAGATTTATGCTTGAAAAGTGGTGAAGATTTTGGTGTCAAACTCACTTTAGGCTGAATTTATTTCCTGCGTCATATTTAACCTTTACAATTGTCATGGGATACTCCCGAATGCTTCGTACATGCAATCGTTAAGTGCATTCTTGTTTTGTTATTTATTTTTTTACTTCAACGTATCGACTAAATTCAAATCCCATATATTCAAATTCGTTGATATTTTCAGAGACATCTTAATTTTCCATTATAATTATATCCATGTGTTTCGTAGAGAGCAAACACTAGTTGATATGACCGCTCTTTGAATTTTAAAGGGTCTTTTTTATATCAGATGTCTTGCTCTTTTTTAAATCCTTTTATTAGCCCTCATCAGTTTAAATTGTTCCGATATGTTTCATTTCTGACTTTCACATTAATCAAGAAGATACATGGTCGAGTGAAGAAGAAAGACTTAGAGAAGTAGGGAAAAATACGTTCTCAAGAAGGATCGCTTCAAGACGAGACTTCGTTAGGTGATGTAGTGTGTGAATTAGTGACTGATCTGGTTTCACATCGCATACCACCTAATACTGAATGGCAAAAGTATACTTTTTTCATCCAAAAGCAATACATGACTCAGAATGACTAGATTAGAAGACAACATTCAGAATCTACATTTTAAGTTATGGGAACGAATTTGCAAGGAGTTTGTGAAACGCAAACTCAAAATCATTTCGCAAATTTTTAAACTTTACTCTTTTCTACAATATACAAGGACTGATTCTACGGAGACACTTTGACCGACATAAAACGAAACGTGGGTATAAAACCTTTCTCCCCATGCCACAACCTTTACCTGTAGCGCAACAGATTCCGTGAAAGGAAGTCAAGGACAGTATTCAGATCTTGAAGAACTACCAAAATCTTTTAAAACATTTGTTTCCATTAAATTTGGGACGAAATGTCGTGCGTGTATTAGTGTCAACTTTACTGGGATATCGTTTACCAGTATATTCGTTGTGGACTATTTATGAACAGTACCTGTATTGACATCATCATAACCACATCAACTTTAAATGTGTATGAGAAGCTCATTCTGTTAAAAGCATTACGCTTTCTGATCGATTCTTCTTTAGTTCTGTGTGAAGAAAAGATTTGTGGTGCTTTATCGAATTTTCATGCTTACAAAGAAGTGTGTTGCCTGTTTGTTACACGTATACTGGAAAGATGTAATTGACTGGAAAGGTTGGCTTCGATGCATGGACACAAGAAGTGGCTAACTATGACAAAAAGATTTGAGGAATTCATCAAAGAAAAAAGTTGACTTAGGACCATAAGCAAACACGACATTCAAGCCCATAGTAGTATAACCCGACAACTAAAACTTAAAATCCTTTACCATCATCCTTCCCATTTTACCCTATAAACACTTTTAACCACATAAACCATTTTCAGGCTTTATACACTTTTGACCCTGTAAACCCGTTCCCATGTTAAACCTATGGACCCATTTAACATATGATTTTCCATACTTACCTATATTGGAATCTATTGAGATAAACATGAACACTGTTACTATGTCACCCCTCTCCGTTCAGGTCAACCACTTGTGACACTGTTACCATTTGACCCTATAAACTCTTTTGACCATATAGTCTCCCGAATGTTAAACATATGGACAAATTTAACATAGGAATTCTCGTATGGCCCCCAAGTGTCTATTTTGACCCCCAGTTCTTTCATATAACTATTGACAGATGCTAGTAACGTTAAATACCTGAAGTTGAATATCGCAATAATCGTTGTTTTCCAGATTCACACTGATGAAGGCCATTTTGTGGCAAACAAAGTAAATCTGAAATTTGGCACTGATTTCCTTGGAAAAGAAAAGATCTGTGAGTTAGCATGGAACATTAACTGGTGATGCTGACCACAACATTTGTAGGGGTATAGAACGCTACCCATGTCTGTCCATCACTTCCTGGCCAAGTTTTGCGTTTAGGTTAGCTTTCAGGAACTGCGGTAGGGCATCCGTTTTCCTTTAACACAGTTCTTATTTTATTAAATGTACTATATAAGGCATGTAAGTTGGGGAATAGTCATTCATATATATATATAT